>CAXARG010000299.1:0-122000 GCA_963971235.1 Cryptus armator | reverse complement strand
CGGCATGGCACGGCATGGCACCGGCATGGCACGGCATGGCACGGCATGGCACGGCATGGCACCGGCATGGCACGGCATGGCACCGGCATGGCACGGCATGGCACGGCATGGCACCGGCATGGCACGGCATGGCACGGCATGGCACCGGCATGGCACCGGCATGGCACCGGCATGGCACGGCATGGCACGGCATGGCACCGGCATGGCACGGCATGGCACGGCATGGCACGGCATGGCACCGGCATGGCACGGCATGGCACGGCATGGCACCGGCATGGCACGGCATGGCACCGGCATGGCACGGCATGGCACGGCATGGCACGGCATGGCACGGCATGGCACGGCAAGGCACGGCATGGCACGGCATGGCACGGCATGGAATGGCATGGAATGGCATGGAATGGCATGGAATGGCATGGAATGGCATGGAATGGCATGGAATGGCATGGAATGGCATGGAATGGCATGGAATGGCATGGAATGGCATGGAATGGCATGGAATGGCATGGAATGGCATGGAATGGCATGGAATGGCATGGAATGGCATGGAATGGCATGGAATGGCATGGCACCGGCATGGCACCGGCATGGCACGGCATGGCACGGCATGGCACCGGCATGGCACGGCATGGAATGGCATGGAATGGCATGGAATGACATGGAATGGCATGGCACCGGCATGGCACCGGCATGGCACCGGCATGGCACGGCATGGCACGGCATGGCACGGCATGGCACGGCATGGCACGGCATGGCACGGCATGGCACGGCATGGCACCGGCATGGCACGGCATGGCACCGGCATGGCACGGCATGGCACGGCATGGCACCGGCATGGCACGGCATGGCACGGCATGGCACCGGCATGGCACCGGCATGGCACCGGCATGGCACGGCATGGCACGGCATGGCACCGGCATGGCACGGCATGGCACGGCATGGCACGGCATGGCACCGGCATGGCACGGCATGGCACGGCATGGCACCGGCATGGCACGGCATGGCACCGGCATGGCACGGCATGGCACGGCATGGCACGGCATGGCACGGCATGGCACGGCATGGCACGGCATGGCACGGCATGGAATGGCATGGAATGGCATGGAATGGCATGGAATGGCATGGAATGGCATGGAATGGCATGGAATGGCATGGAATGGCATGGAATGGCATGGAATGGCATGGAATGGCATGGAATGGCATGGAATGGCATGGAATGGCATGGAATGGCATGGAATGGCATGGAATGGCATGGAATGGCATGGAATGGCATGGAATGGCATGGAATGGTATGGAATGGCATGGAATGGCATGGAATGGCATGGAATGGCATGGAATGGCATGGAATGGCATGGAATGGCATGGAATGGCATGGAATGGCATGGAATGGCATGGAATGGCATGGAATGGCATGGAATGGCATGGAATGGCATGGAATGGCATGGAATGGCATGGAATGGCATGGAATGGCATGGAATGGCATGGAATGGCATGGAATGGCATGGAATGGCATGGAATGGCATGGAATGGCATGGAATAGCATGGAATGGCATGGAATGGCATGGAATGACATGGAATGGCATGGAATGACATGGAATGGCATGGCACCGGCATGGCACCGGCATGGCACGGCATGGCACGGCATGGCACGGCATGGCACGGCATGGCACGGCATGGCACGGCATGGCACCGGCATGGCACGGCATGGCACCGGCATGGCACGGCATGGCACCGGCATGGCACGGCATGGCACGGCATGGCACCGGCATGGCACGGCATGGCACCGGCATGGCACCGGCATGGCACCGGCATGGCACCGGCATAGCACGGCATGGCACCGGCATGGCACGGCATTGAATGGCATGGAATGGCATGGAATGGCATGGAATGGCATGGAATGGCATGGAATGGCATGGAATGGCATGGAATGGCATGGAATGGCATGGAATGGCATGGAATGGCATGGAATGGCATGGAATGGCATGGAATGGCATGGAATGGCATGGAATGGCATGGAATGGCATGGAATGGCATGGAATGGCATGGAATGGCATGGAATGGCATGGAATGGCATGGAATGGCATGGAATGGCATGGAATGGCATGGAATGGCATGGAATGGCATGGAATGGCATGGAATGGCATGGAATGGCATGGAATGGCATGGAATGGCATGGAATGGCATGGAATGGCATGGAATGGCATGGAATGGCATGGAATGGCATGGAATGGCATGGAATGGCATGGAATGGCATGGAATGGCATGGAATGGCATGGAATGGCATGGAATGGCATGGAATGGCATGGAATGGCATGGAATGGCATGGAATGGCATGGAATGGCATGGAATGGCATGGAATGGCATGGAATGGCATGGAATGGCATGGAATGGCATGGAATGGCATGGAATGGCATGGAATGGCATGGAATGGCATGGAATGGCATGGAATGGCATGGAATGGCATGGAATGGCATGGAATGGCATGGAATGGCATGGAATGGCATGGAATGGCATGGAATAGCATGGAATGGCATGGAATGGCATGGAATGACATGGAATGGCATGGAATGACATGGAATGGCATGGCACCGGCATGGCACCGGCATGGCACGGCATGGCACGGCATGGCACGGCATGGCACGGCATGGCACGGCATGGCACGGCATGGCACCGGCATGGCACGGCATGGCACCGGCATGGCACCGGCATGGCACGGCATGGCACGGCATGGCACGGCATGGCACCGGCATGGCACGGCATGGCACCGGCATGGCACGGCATGGCACGGCATGGCACCGGCATGGCACGGCATGGCACCGGCATGGCACCGGCATGGCACCGGCATAGCACGGCATGGCACCGGCATGGCACGGCATTGAATGGCATGGAATGGCATGGAATGGCATGGAATGGCATGGAATGGCATGGAATGGCATGGAATGGCATGGAATGGCATGGAATGGCATGGAATGGCATGGCACCGCATGGCACGGCATGGAATGGCATGGAATGGCATGGCACCGCATGGCACGGCATGGCACGGCATGGCACGGCATTGAATGGCATGGAATGGCATTGAATGGCATGGAATGGCATGGAATGGCATGGAATGGCATGGAATGGCATGGAATGGCATGGAATGGCATGGAATGGCATGGAATGGCATGGAATGGCATGGAATGGCATGGAATGGCATGGAATGGCATGGAATGGCATGGAATGGCATGGAATGGCATGGAATGGCATGGAATGGCATGGAATGGCATGGAATGGCATGGAATGGCATGGCACCGGCATGGCACCGGCATGGCACGGCATGGCACGGCATGGCACCGGCATGGCACGGCATGGAATGGCATGGAATGGCATGGAATGACATGGAATGGCATGGCACCGGCATGGCACCGGCATGGCACGGCATGGCACGGCATGGCACGGCATGGCACCGGCATGGCACGGCATGGCACCGGCATGGCACGGCATGGCACCGGCATGGCACGGCATGGCACCGCATTGAGTGGCATGGAATGGCATGGAATGGCATGGAATGGCATGGAATGGCATGGCACGGCATGGCACCGGCATGGCACGGCATGGCACCGGCATGGCACGGCATGGCACCGGCATGGCACGGCATGGCACCGGCATGGCACGGCATGGCACGGCATGGCACCGGCATGGCACGGCATGGCACCGGCATGGCACCGGCATTGCACGGCATGGCACGGCATGGCACGGCATGGCACCGGCATGGCACGGCATGGCACCGGCATGGCACCGGCATGGCACCGGCATAGCACGGCATGGCACCGGCATGGCACGGCATTGAATGGCATGGAATGGCATGGAATGGCATGGAATGGCATGGAATGGCATGGAATGGCATGGAATGGCATGGAATGGCATGGAATGGCATGGAATGGCATGGAATGGCATGGAATGGCATGGAATGGCATGGCACCGCATGGCACGGCATGGAATGGCATGGAATGGCATGGCACCGCATGGCACGGCATGGCACGGCATGGCACGGCATTGAATGGCATGGAATGGCATTGAATGGCATGGAATGGCATGGAATGGCATGGAATGGCATGGAATGGCATGGAATGGCATGGAATGGCATGGAATGGCATGGAATGGCATGGAATGGCATGGAATGGCATGGAATGGCATGGAATGGCATGGAATGGCATGGAATGGCATGGAATGGCATGGAATGGCATGGAATGGCATGGAATGGCATGGAATGGCATGGCACCGGCATGGCACCGGCATGGCACGGCATGGCACGGCATGGCACCGGCATGGCACGGCATGGAATGGCATGGAATGGCATGGAATGACATGGAATGGCATGGCACCGGCATGGCACCGGCATGGCACGGCATGGCACGGCATGGCACGGCATGGCACCGGCATGGCACGGCATGGCACCGGCATGGCACGGCATGGCACCGGCATGGCACGGCATGGCACCGCATTGAGTGGCATGGAATGGCATGGAATGGCATGGAATGGCATGGAATGGCATGGCACGGCATGGCACGGCATGGCACCGGCATGGCACGGCATGGCACCGGCATGGCACGGCATGGCACCGGCATGGCACGGCATGGCACCGGCATGGCACGGCATGGCACCGGCATGGCACGGCATGGCACGGCATGGCACCGGCATGGCACGGCATGGCACCGGCATGGCACCGGCATTGCACGGCATGGCACCGGCATGGCACGGCATGGCACCGGCATGGCACGGCATGGCACCGGCATGGCACGGCATGGCACCGGCATGGCACGGCATGGCACCGGCATGGCACGGCATGGCACCGGCATGGCACCGGCATGGCACGGCATGGCACCGGCATGGCACGGCATGGCACGGCATGGCACCGGCATGGCACGGCATGGCACCGGCATGGCACGGCATGGCACCGGCATGGCACGGCATGGCACCGGCATGGCACCGGCATGGCACCGGCATTGCACGGCATGGCACCGGCATGGCACGGCATGGCACCGGCATGGCACGGCATGGCACCGGCATGGCACGGCATGGCACCGGCATGGCACGGCATGGCACTGGCATGGCACGGCATGGCACCGGCATGGCACGGCATGGCACGGCATGGCACGGCATGGCACGGCATGGCACGGCATGGCACGGCATGGCACGGCATGGCACGGCATGGCACCGGCATGGCACGGCATGGCACGGCATGGCACGGCATGGCACGGCATGGCACGGCATTGAATGGCATGGAATGGCATGGAATGGCATGGAATGGCATGGAATGGCATGGAATGGCATGGAATGGCATGGAATGGCATGGAATGGCATGGAATGGCATGGAATGGCATGGAATGGCATGGAATGGCATGGAATGGCATGGAATGGCATGGAATGGCATGGAATGGCATGGAATGGCATGGAATGGCATGGAATGGCATGGAATGGCATGGAATGGCATGGAATGGCATGGAATGGCATGGAATGGCATGGAATGGCATGGCACCGCATGGCACGGCATGGAATGGCATGGAATGGCATGGCACCGCATGGCACGGCATGGCACGGCATTGAATGGCATGGAATGGCATTGAATGGCATGGAATGGCATGGAATGGCATGGAATGGCATGGAATGGCATGGAATGGCATGGAATGGCATGGAATGGCATGGAATGGCATGGAATGGCATGGAATGGCATGGAATGGCATGGAATGGCATGGAATGGCATGGAATGGCATGGAATGGCATGGAATGGCATGGAATGGCATGGAATGGCATGGAATGGCATGGAATGGCATGGCACCGGCATGGCACCGGCATGGCACGGCATGGCACCGGCATGGCACGGCATGGCACGGCATGGCACCGGCATGGCACGGCATGGCACGGCATGGCACCGGCATGGCACCGGCATGGCACGGCATGGCACCGGCATGGCACCGGCATTGCACGGCATGGCACTGGCATGGCACGGCATGGCACCGGCATGGCACGGCATGGCACCGGCATGGCACGGCATGGCACCGGCATGGCACCGGCATGGCACGGCATGGCACCGGCATGGCACGGCATGGCACCGGCATTGCACGGCATGGCACTGGCATGGCACGGCATGGCACCGGCATGGCACGGCATGGCACCGGCATGGCACGGCATGGCACCGGCATGGCACCGGCATGGCACGGCATGGCACCGGCATGGCACGGCATGGCACCGGCATGGCACGGCATGGCACCGGCATGGCACGGCATGGCACCGGCATGGCACGGCATGGCACCGGCATGGCACGGCATGGCACCGGCATGGCACGGCATGGCACGGCATGGCACGGCATTGAATGGCATGGAATGGCATGGAATGACATGGAATGGCATGGCACCGGCATGGCACCGGCATGGCACGGCATGGCACGGCATGGCACGGCATGGCACGGCATGGCAACGGCATGGCACGGCATGGCACCGGCATGGCACGGCATGGCACCGGCATGGCACGGCATGGCACCGCATTGAGTGGCATGGAATGGCATGGAATGGCATGGCACGGCATGGCACCGGCATGGCACGGCATGGCACCGGCATGGCACGGCATGGCACGGCATGGCACGGCATGGCACGGCATGGCACCGGCATGGCACGGCATGGCACCGGCATGGCACGGCATGGCACGGCATGGCACCGGCATGGCACGGCATGGCACGGCATGGCACCGGCATGGCACCGGCATGGCACCGGCATGGCACGGCATGGCACGGCATGGCACCGGCATGGCACGGCATGGCACGGCATGGCACGGCATGGCACCGGCATGGCACGGCATGGCACGGCATGGCACCGGCATGGCACGGCATGGCACCGGCATGGCACGGCATGGCACCGGCATGGCACGGCATGGCACGGCATGGCACGGCATGGCACGGCATGGCACGGCATGGCACGGCATGGCACGGCATGGAATGGCATGGAATGGCATGGAATGGCATGGAATGGCATGGAATGGCATGGAATGGCATGGAATGGCATGGAATGGCATGGAATGGCATGGAATGGCATGGAATGGCATGGAATGGCATGGAATGGCATGGAATGGCATGGAATGGCATGGAATGGCATGGCACCGGCATGGCACCGGCATGGCACGGCATGGCACCGGCATGGCACGGCATGGAATGGCATGGAATGGCATGGAATGACATGGAATGGCATGGCACCGGCATGGCACCGGCATGGCACCGGCATGGCACGGCATGGCACGGCATGGCACGGCATGGCACGGCATGGCACGGCATGGCACGGCATGGCACGGCATGGCACCGGCATGGCACGGCATGGCACCGGCATGGCACGGCATGGCACGGCATGGCACCGGCATGGCACGGCATGGCACGGCATGGCACCGGCATGGCACCGGCATGGCACCGGCATGGCACGGCATGGCACGGCATGGCACCGGCATGGCACGGCATGGCACGGCATGGCACGGCATGGCACCGGCATGGCACGGCATGGCACGGCATGGCACCGGCATGGCACGGCATGGCACCGGCATGGCACGGCATGGCACGGCATGGCACGGCATGGCACGGCATGGCACGGCATGGCACGGCATGGCACGGCATGGAATGGCATGGAATGGCATTGAATGGCATGGAATGGCATGGAATGGCATGGAATGGCATGGAATGGCATGGAATGGCATGGAATGGCATGGAATGGCATGGAATGGCATGGAATGGCATGGAATGGCATGGAATGGCATGGAATGGCATGGAATGGCATGGAATGGCATGGAATGGCATGGAATGGCATGGAATGGCATGGAATGGCATGGAATGGCATGGAATGGTATGGAATGGCATGGAATGGCATGGAATGGCATGGAATGGCATGGAATGGCATGGAATGGCATGGAATGGCATGGAATGGCATGGAATGGCATGGAATGGCATGGAATGGCATGGAATGGCATGGAATGGCATGGAATGGCATGGAATGGCATGGAATGGCATGGAATGGCATGGAATGGCATGGAATGGCATGGAATGGCATGGAATGGCATGGAATGGCATGGAATGGCATGGAATGGCATGGAATGGCATGGAATGGCATGGAATGGCATGGAATGGCATGGAATGGCATGGAATGGCATGGAATGGCATGGAATGGCATGGAATGGCATGGAATAGCATGGAATGGCATGGAATGGCATGGAATGACATGGAATGGCATGGAATGACATGGAATGGCATGGCACCGGCATGGCACCGGCATGGCACGGCATGGCACGGCATGGCACGGCATGGCACGGCATGGCACGGCATGGCACGGCATGGCACGGCATGGCACGGCATGGCACCGGCATGGCACGGCATGGCACCGGCATGGCACCGGCATGGCACGGCATGGCACGGCATGGCACGGCATGGCACCGGCATGGCACGGCATGGCACCGGCATGGCACGGCATGGCACGGCATGGCACCGGCATGGCACGGCATGGCACCGGCATGGCACCGGCATGGCACCGGCATAGCACGGCATGGCACCGGCATGGCACGGCATTGAATGGCATGGAATGGCATGGAATGGCATGGAATGGCATGGAATGGCATGGAATGGCATGGAATGGCATGGAATGGCATGGAATGGCATGGCACCGCATGGCACGGCATGGAATGGCATGGAATGGCATGGCACCGCATGGCACGGCATGGCACGGCATGGCACGGCATTGAATGGCATGGAATGGCATTGAATGGCATGGAATGGCATGGAATGGCATGGAATGGCATGGAATGGCATGGAATGGCATGGAATGGCATGGAATGGCATGGAATGGCATGGAATGGCATGGAATGGCATGGAATGGCATGGAATGGCATGGAATGGCATGGAATGGCATGGAATGGCATGGAATGGCATGGAATGGCATGGAATGGCATGGAATGGCATGGAATGGCATGGAATGGCATGGAATGGCATGGAATGGCATGGAATGGCATGGAATGGCATGGAATGGCATGGAATGGCATGGAATGGCATGGAATGGCATGGAATGGCATGGAATGGCATGGAATGGCATGGAATGGCATGGAATGGCATGGAATGGCATGGAATGGCATGGAATGGCATGGAATGGCATGGAATGGCATGGAATGGCATGGAATAGCATGGAATGGCATGGAATGGCATGGAATGACATGGAATGGCATGGAATGACATGGAATGGCATGGCACCGGCATGGCACCGGCATGGCACGGCATGGCACGGCATGGCACGGCATGGCACGGCATGGCACGGCATGGCACGGCATGGCACCGGCATGGCACGGCATGGCACCGGCATGGCACCGGCATGGCACGGCATGGCACGGCATGGCACGGCATGGCACCGGCATGGCACGGCATGGCACCGGCATGGCACGGCATGGCACGGCATGGCACCGGCATGGCACGGCATGGCACCGGCATGGCACCGGCATGGCACCGGCATAGCACGGCATGGCACCGGCATGGCACGGCATTGAATGGCATGGAATGGCATGGAATGGCATGGAATGGCATGGAATGGCATGGAATGGCATGGAATGGCATGGAATGGCATGGAATGGCATGGAATGGCATGGAATGGCATGGAATGGCATGGAATGGCATGGAATGGCATGGAATGGCATGGAATGGCATGGCACCGCATGGCACGGCATGGAATGGCATGGAATGGCATGGCACCGCATGGCACGGCATGGCACCGCATGGCACGGCATGGCACGGCATGGCACGGCATTGAATGGCATGGAATGGCATTGAATGGCATGGAATGGCATGGAATGGCATGGAATGGCATGGAATGGCATGGAATGGCATGGAATGGCATGGAATGGCATGGAATGGCATGGAATGGCATGGAATGGCATGGAATGGCATGGAATGGCATGGAATGGCATGGAATGGCATGGAATGGCATGGAATGGCATGGAATGGCATGGAATGGCATGGAATGGCATGGAATGGCATGGAATGGCATGGAATGGCATGGAATGGCATGGCACCGGCATGGAATGGCATGGCACCGGCATGGCACCGGCATGGCACGGCATGGCACGGCATGGCACCGGCATGGCACGGCATGGAATGGCATGGAATGGCATGGAATGACATGGAATGGCATGGCACCGGCATGGCACCGGCATGGCACGGCATGGCACGGCATGGCACGGCATGGCACCGGCATGGCACGGCATGGCACCGGCATGGCACGGCATGGCACCGGCATGGCACGGCATGGCACCGCATTGAGTGGCATGGAATGGCATGGAATGGCATGGAATGGCATGGAATGGCATGGAATGGCATGGAATGGCATGGCACGGCATGGCACCGGCATGGCACGGCATGGCACCGGCATGGCACGGCATGGCACCGGCATGGCACGGCATGGCACGGCATGGCACCGGCATGGCACGGCATGGCACCGGCATGGCACCGGCATTGCACGGCATGGCACCGGCATGGCACGGCATGGCACCGGCATGGCACGGCATGGCACCGGCATGGCACGGCATGGCACCGGCATGGCACGGCATGGCACCGGCATGGCACGGCATGGCACCGGCATGGCACCGGCATGGCACGGCATGGCACCGGCATGGCACGGCATGGCACGGCATGGCACCGGCATGGCACGGCATGGCACCGGCATGGCACGGCATGGCACCGGCATGGCACGGCATGGCACCGGCATGGCACCGGCATGGCACCGGCATTGCACGGCATGGCACCGGCATGGCACGGCATGGCACCGGCATGGCACGGCATGGCACCGGCATGGCACGGCATGGCACCGGCATGGCACGGCATGGCACCGGCATGGCACGGCATGGCACCGGCATGGCACGGCATGGCACTGGCATGGCACGGCATGGCACCGGCATGGCACGGCATGGCACGGCATGGCACGGCATGGCACGGCATGGCACGGCATGGCACGGCATGGCACGGCATGGCACGGCATGGCACGGCATGGCACGGCATGGCACGGCATGGCACGGCATGGCACGGCATGGCACCGGCATGGCACGGCATGGCACGGCATGGCACGGCATGGCACGGCATTGAATGGCATGGAATGGCATGGAATGGCATGGAATGGCATGGAATGGCATGGAATGGCATGGAATGGCATGGAATGGCATGGAATGGCATGGAATGGCATGGAATGGCATGGAATGGCATGGAATGGCATGGAATGGCATGGAATGGCATGGAATGGCATGGAATGGCATGGAATGGCATGGAATGGCATGGAATGGCATGGAATGGCATGGAATGGCATGGAATGGCATGGAATGGCATGGAATGGCATGGAATGGCATGGAATGGCATGGAATGGCATGGAATGGCATGGAATGGCATGGAATGGCATGGAATGGCATGGAATGGCATGGAATGGCATGGAATGGCATGGAATGGCATGGAATGGCATGGAATGGCATGGAATGGCATGGAATGGCATGGAATGGCATGGAATGGCATGGAATGGCATGGAATGGCATGGAATGGCATGGAATGGCATGGAATGGCATGGAATGGCATGGAATGGCATGGAATGGCATGGAATGGCATGGAATGGCATGGAATGGCATGGAATGGCATGGAATGGCATGGCACCGCATGGCACGGCATGGAATGGCATGGAATGGCATGGAATGGCATGGAATGGCATGGAATGGCATGGAATGGCATGGCACGGCATTGAATGGCATGGAATGGCATTGAATGGCATGGAATGGCATGGAATGGCATGGAATGGCATGGAATGGCATGGAATGGCATGGAATGGCATGGAATGGCATGGAATGGCATGGTATGGCATGGAATGGCATGGAATGGCATGGAATGGCATGGAATGGCATGGAATGGCATGGAATGGCATGGCACCGCATGGCACGGCATGGAATGGCATGGAATGGCATGGCACCGCATGGCACGGCATTGAATGGCATTGAATGGCATTGAATGGCATTGAATGGCATGGAATGGCATGGAATGGCATGGAATGGCATGGAATGGCATGGAATGGCATGGAATGGCATGGAATGGCATGGAATGGCATGGAATGGCATGGAATGGCATGGAATGGCATGGAATGGCATGGAATGGCATGGAATGGCATGGAATGGCATGGAATGGCATGGAATGGCATGGAATGGCATGGAATGGCATGGAATGGCATGGAATGGCATGGAATGGCATGGAATGGCATGGAATGGCATGGAATGGCATGGAATGGCATGGAATGGCATGGAATGGCATGGAATGGCATGGAATGGCATGGAATGGCATGGAATGGCATGGAATGGCATGGAATGGCATGGAATGGCATGGCACCGGCATGGCACCGGCATGGCACGGCATGGCACGGCATGGCACCGGCATGGCACGGCATGGAATGGCATGGAATGGCATGGAATGACATGGAATGGCATGGCACCGGCATGGCACCGGCATGGCACGGCATGGCACGGCATGGCACCGGCATGGCACGGCATGGCACCGGCATGGCACGGCATGGCACCGGCATGGCACGGCATGGCACCGGCATGGCACGGCATGGCACCGGCATGGCACGGCATGGCACCGCATTGAGTGGCATGGAATGGCATGGAATGGCATGGAATGGCATGGCACGGCATGGCGCCGGCATGGCACGGCATGGCACCGGCATGGCACGGCATGGCACCGGCATGGCACGGCATGGCACCGGCATGGCACGGCATGGCACCGGCATGGCACGGCATGGCACCGGCATGGCACGGCATGGCACCGGCATGGCACGGCATGGCACGGCATGGCACCGGCATGGCACGGCATGGCACGGCATGGCACCGGCATGGCACGGCATGGCACCGGCATGGCACGGCATGGCACCGGCATGGCACGGCATGGCACGGCATGGCACCGGCATGGCACGGCATGGCACGGCATGGCACGGCATGGCACCGGCATGGCACGGCATGGCACCGGCATGGCACGGCATTGAATGGCATGGAATGGCATGGAATGGCATGGAATGGCATGGAATGGCATGGAATGGCATGGAATGGCATGGAATGGCATGGAATGGCATGGAATGGCATGGAATGGCATGGAATGGCATGGAATGGCATGGAATGGCATGGAATGGCATGGAATGGCATGGAATGGCATGGAATGGCATGGAATGGCATGGAATGGCATGGAATGGCATGGAATGGCATGGAATGGCATGGAATGGCATGGAATGGCATGGAATGGCATGGAATGGCATGGAGTGGCATGGCACCGGCATGGCACCGGCATGGCACGGCATGGCACGGCATGGCACGGCATGGCACGGCATGGCACGGCATGGCACGGCATGGCACGGCATGGCACGGCATGGCACCGGCATGGCACCGGCATGGCACCAGCATGGCACCGGCATGGCACGGCATGGCACGGCATGGCACGGCATGGCACCGGCATGGCACGGCATGGCACCGGCATGGCACGGCATGGCACGGCATGGCACCGGCATGGCACGGCATGGCACCGGCATGGCACCGGCATGGCACCGGCATAGCACGGCATGGCACCGGCATGGCACGGCATTGAATGGCATGGAATGGCATGGAATGGCATGGAATGGCATGGAATGGCATGGAATGGCATGGAATGGCATGGAATGGCATGGAATGGCATGGAATGGCATGGAATGGCATGGAATGGCATGGAATGGCATGGCACCGCATGGCACGGCATGGAATGGCATGGAATGGCATGGAATGGCATGGAATGGCATGGAATGGCATGGAATGGCATGGAATGGCATGGAATGGCATGGAATGGCATGGAATGGCATGGAATGGCATGGAATGGCATGGAATGGCATGGAATGGCATGGAATGGCATGGAATGGCATGGAATGGCATGGAATGGCATGGAATAGCATGGAATGGCATGGAATGGCATGGAATGACATGGAATGGCATGGAATGACATGGAATGGCATGGCACCGGCATGGCACCGGCATGGCACGGCATGGCACGGCATGGCACGGCATGGCACGGCATGGCACGGCATGGCACGGCATGGCACCGGCATGGCACGGCATGGCACCGGCATGGCACCGGCATGGCACGGCATGGCACGGCATGGCACGGCATGGCACCGGCATGGCACGGCATGGCACCGGCATGGCACGGCATGGCACGGCATGGCACCGGCATGGCACGGCATGGCACCGGCATGGCACCGGCATGGCACCGGCATAGCACGGCATGGCACCGGCATGGCACGGCATTGAATGGCATGGAATGGCATGGAATGGCATGGAATGGCATGGAATGGCATGGAATGGCATGGAATGGCATGGAATGGCATGGAATGGCATGGAATGGCATGGAATGGCATGGAATGGCATGGCACCGCATGGCACGGCATGGAATGGCATGGAATGGCATGGCACCGCATGGCACGGCATGGCACGGCATGGCACGGCATTGAATGGCATGGAATGGCATTGAATGGCATGGAATGGCATGGAATGGCATGGAATGGCATGGAATGGCATGGAATGGCATGGAATGGCATGGAATGGCATGGAATGGCATGGAATGGCATGGAATGGCATGGAATGGCATGGAATGGCATGGAATGGCATGGAATGGCATGGAATGGCATGGAATGGCATGGAATGGCATGGAATGGCATGGAATGGCATGGAATGGCATGGCACCGGCATGGCACCGGCATGGCACGGCATGGCACGGCATGGCACCGGCATGGCACGGCATGGAATGGCATGGAATGGCATGGAATGACATGGAATGGCATGGCACCGGCATGGCACCGGCATGGCACGGCATGGCACGGCATGGCACGGCATGGCACCGGCATGGCACGGCATGGCACCGGCATGGCACGGCATGGCACCGGCATGGCACGGCATGGCACCGGCATGGCACGGCATGGCACCGCATTGAGTGGCATGGAATGGCATGGAATGGCATGGAATGGCATGGAATGGCATGGAATGGCATGGAATGGCATGGCACGGCATGGCACCGGCATGGCACGGCATGGCACCGGCATGGCACGGCATGGCACCGGCATGGCACGGCATGGCACGGCATGGCACCGGCATGGCACGGCATGGCACCGGCATGGCACCGGCATTGCACGGCATGGCACCGGCATGGCACGGCATGGCACCGGCATGGCACGGCATGGCACCGGCATGGCACGGCATGGCACCGGCATGGCACGGCATGGCACCGGCATGGCACCGGCATGGCACGGCATGGCACCGGCATGGCACGGCATGGCACGGCATGGCACCGGCATGGCACGGCATGGCACCGGCATGGCACGGCATGGCACCGGCATGGCACGGCATGGCACCGGCATGGCACCGGCATGGCACCGGCATTGCACGGCATGGCACCGGCATGGCACGGCATGGCACCGGCATGGCACGGCATGGCACCGGCATGGCACGGCATGGCATCGGCATGGCACGGCATGGCACTGGCATGGCACGGCATGGCACCGGCATGGCACGGCATGGCACGGCATGGCACGGCATGGCACGGCATGGCACGGCATGGCACGGCATGGCACGGCATGGCACGGCATGGCACGGCATGGCACGGCATGGCACGGCATGGCACGGCATGGCACCGGCATGGCACGGCATGGCACGGCATGGCACGGCATGGCACGGCATTGAATGGCATGGAATGGCATTGAATGGCATGGAATGGCATGGAATGGCATGGAATGGCATGGAATGGCATGGAATGGCATGGAATGGCATGGAATGGCATGGTATGGCATGGAATGGCATGGAATGGCATGGAATGGCATGGAATGGCATGGAATGGCATGGAATGGCATGGCACCGCATGGCACGGCATGGAATGGCATGGAATGGCATGGCACCGCATGGCACGGCATTGAATGGCATTGAATGGCATTGAATGGCATTGAATGGCATGGAATGGCATGGAATGGCATGGAATGGCATGGAATGGCATGGAATGGCATGGAAAGGCATGGAATGGCATGGAATGGCATGGAATGGCATGGAATGGCATGGAATGGCATGGAATGGCATGGAATGGCATGGAATGGCATGGAATGGCATGGAATGGCATGGAATGGCATGGAATGGCATGGAATGGCATGGAATGGCATGGAATGGCATGGAATGGCATGGAATGGCATGGAATGGCATGGAATGGCATGGAATGGCATGGAATGGCATGGAATGGCATGGAATGGCATGGAATGGCATGGAATGGCATGGAACGGCATGGAATGGCATGGAATGGCATGGAATGGCATGGAATGGCATGGAATGGCATGGAATGGCATGGAATGGCATGGAATGGCATGGAATGGCATGGAATGGCATGGAATGGCATGGAATGGCATGGAATGGCATGGAATGGCATGGCACCGCATGGCACGGCATGGAATGGCATGGAATGGCATGGCACGGCATTGAATGGCATGGAATGGCATTGAATGGCATGGAACGGCATGGAATGGCATGGAATGGCATGGAATGGCATGGAATGGCATGGAATGGCATGGAATGGCATGGAATGGCATGGAATGGCATGGAATGGCATGGAATGGCATGGAATGGCATGGCACCGCATGGCACGGCATGGAATGGCATGGAATGGCATGGCACCGCATGGCACGGCATGGCACGGCATTGAATGGCATGGAATGGCATGGAATGGCATGGAATGGCATGGAATGGCATGGAATGGCATGGAATGGCATGGAATGGCATGGAGTGGCATGGCACCGGCATGGCACCGGCATGGCACGGCATGGCACGGCATGGCACGGCATGGCACGGCATGGCACGGCATGGCACGGCATGGCACGGCATGGCACGGCATGGCACCGGCATGGCACCGGCATGGCACCGGCATGGCACCGGCATGGCACGGCATGGCACGGCATGGCACGGCATGGCACCGGCATGGCACGGCATGGCACCGGCATGGCACGGCATGGCACGGCATGGCACCGGCATGGCACGGCATGGCACCGGCATGGCACCGGCATGGCACCGGCATAGCACGGCATGGCACCGGCATGGCACGGCATTGAATGGCATGGAATGGCATGGAATGGCATGGAATGGCATGGAATGGCATGGAATGGCATGGAATGGCATGGAATGGCATGGAATGGCATGGAATGGCATGGAATGGCATGGAATGGCATGGAATGGCATGGCACCGCATGGCACGGCATGGAATGGCATGGAATGGCATGGAATGGCATGGAATGGCATGGAATGGCATGGAATGGCATGGAATGGCATGGAATGGCATGGAATGGCATGGAATGGCATGGAATGGCATGGAATGGCATGGAATGGCATGGAATGGCATGGAATGGCATGGAATGGCATGGAATGGCATGGAATGGCATGGAATAGCATGGAATGGCATGGAATGGCATGGAATGACATGGAATGGCATGGAATGACATGGAATGGCATGGCACCGGCATGGCACCGGCATGGCACGGCATGGCACGGCATGGCACGGCATGGCACGGCATGGCACGGCATGGCACGGCATGGCACCGGCATGGCACGGCATGGCACCGGCATGGCACCGGCATGGCACGGCATGGCACGGCATGGCACGGCATGGCACCGGCATGGCACGGCATGGCACCGGCATGGCACGGCATGGCACGGCATGGCACCGGCATGGCACGGCATGGCACCGGCATGGCACCGGCATGGCACCGGCATAGCACGGCATGGCACCGGCATGGCACGGCATTGAATGGCATGGAATGGCATGGAATGGCATGGAATGGCATGGAATGGCATGGAATGGCATGGAATGGCATGGAATGGCATGGAATGGCATGGAATGGCATGGAATGGCATGGAATGGCATGGCACCGCATGGCACGGCATGGAATGGCATGGAATGGCATGGCACCGCATGGCACGGCATGGCACGGCATGGCACGGCATTGAATGGCATGGAATGGCATTGAATGGCATGGAATGGCATGGAATGGCATGGAATGGCATGGAATGGCATGGAATGGCATGGAATGGCATGGAATGGCATGGAATGGCATGGAATGGCATGGAATGGCATGGAATGGCATGGAATGGCATGGAATGGCATGGAATGGCATGGAATGGCATGGAATGGCATGGAATGGCATGGAATGGCATGGAATGGCATGGAATGGCATGGAATGGCATGGAATGGCATGGCACCGGCATGGCACCGGCATGGCACGGCATGGCACGGCATGGCACCGGCATGGCACGGCATGGAATGGCATGGAATGGCATGGAATGACATGGAATGGCATGGCACCGGCATGGCACCGGCATGGCACGGCATGGCACGGCATGGCACGGCATGGCACCGGCATGGCACGGCATGGCACCGGCATGGCACGGCATGGCACCGGCATGGCACGGCATGGCACCGGCATGGCACGGCATGGCACCGCATTGAGTGGCATGGAATGGCATGGAATGGCATGGAATGGCATGGAATGGCATGGAATGGCATGGAATGGCATGGCACGGCATGGCACCGGCATGGCACGGCATGGCACCGGCATGGCACGGCATGGCACCGGCATGGCACGGCATGGCACGGCATGGCACCGGCATGGCACGGCATGGCACCGGCATGGCACCGGCATTGCACGGCATGGCACCGGCATGGCACGGCATGGCACCGGCATGGCACGGCATGGCACCGGCATGGCACGGCATGGCACCGGCATGGCACGGCATGGCACCGGCATGGCACCGGCATGGCACGGCATGGCACCGGCATGGCACGGCATGGCACGGCATGGCACCGGCATGGCACGGCATGGCACCGGCATGGCACGGCATGGCACCGGCATGGCACGGCATGGCACCGGCATGGCACCGGCATGGCACCGGCATTGCACGGCATGGCACCGGCATGGCACGGCATGGCACCGGCATGGCACGGCATGGCACCGGCATGGCACGGCATGGCATCGGCATGGCACGGCATGGCACTGGCATGGCACGGCATGGCACCGGCATGGCACGGCATGGCACGGCATGGCACGGCATGGCACGGCATGGCACGGCATGGCACGGCATGGCACGGCATGGCACGGCATGGCACGGCATGGCACGGCATGGCACGGCATGGCACGGCATGGCACCGGCATGGCACGGCATGGCACGGCATGGCACGGCATGGCACGGCATTGAATGGCATGGAATGGCATTGAATGGCATGGAATGGCATGGAATGGCATGGAATGGCATGGAATGGCATGGAATGGCATGGAATGGCATGGAATGGCATGGTATGGCATGGAATGGCATGGAATGGCATGGAATGGCATGGAATGGCATGGAATGGCATGGAATGGCATGGCACCGCATGGCACGGCATGGAATGGCATGGAATGGCATGGCACCGCATGGCACGGCATTGAATGGCATTGAATGGCATTGAATGGCATTGAATGGCATGGAATGGCATGGAATGGCATGGAATGGCATGGAATGGCATGGAATGGCATGGAAAGGCATGGAATGGCATGGAATGGCATGGAATGGCATGGAATGGCATGGAATGGCATGGAATGGCATGGAATGGCATGGAATGGCATGGAATGGCATGGAATGGCATGGAATGGCATGGAATGGCATGGAATGGCATGGAATGGCATGGAATGGCATGGAATGGCATGGAATGGCATGGAATGGCATGGAATGGCATGGAATGGCATGGAATGGCATGGAATGGCATGGAATGGCATGGAATGGCATGGAATGGCATGGAACGGCATGGAATGGCATGGAATGGCATGGAATGGCATGGAATGGCATGGAATGGCATGGAATGGCATGGAATGGCATGGAATGGCATGGAATGGCATGGAATGGCATGGAATGGCATGGAATGGCATGGAATGGCATGGAATGGCATGGCACCGCATGGCACGGCATGGAATGGCATGGAATGGCATGGCACGGCATTGAATGGCATGGAATGGCATTGAATGGCATGGAACGGCATGGAATGGCATGGAATGGCATGGAATGGCATGGAATGGCATGGAATGGCATGGAATGGCATGGAATGGCATGGAATGGCATGGAATGGCATGGAATGGCATGGAATGGCATGGCACCGCATGGCACGGCATGGAATGGCATGGAATGGCATGGCACCGCATGGCACGGCATGGCACGGCATTGAATGGCATGGAATGGCATGGAATGGCATGGAATGGCATGGAATGGCATGGAATGGCATGGAATGGCATGGAATGGCATGGAATGGCATGGAATGGCATGGAATGGCATGGAATGGCATGGAATGGCATGGAATGGCATGGAATGGCATGGAATGGCATGGCACCGGCATGGCACCGGCATGGCACGGCATGGCACCGGCATGGCACGGCATGGCACGGCATGGCACCGGCATGGCACGGCATGGCACGGCATGGCACCGGCATGGCACCGGCATGGCACGGCATGGCACCGGCATGGCACCGGCATTGCACGGCATGGCACTGGCATGGCACGGCATGGCACCGGCATGGCACGGCATGGCACCGGCATGGCACGGCATGGCACCGGCATGGCACCGGCATGGCACGGCATGGCACCGGCATGGCACGGCATGGCACCGGCATTGCACGGCATGGCACTGGCATGGCACGGCATGGCACCGGCATGGCACGGCATGGCACCGGCATGGCACGGCATGGCACCGGCATGGCACCGGCATGGCACGGCATGGCACCGGCATGGCACGGCATGGCACCGGCATGGCACGGCATGGCACCGGCATGGCACGGCATGGCACCGGCATGGCACGGCATGGCACCGGCATGGCACGGCATGGCACCGGCATGGCACGGCATGGCACCGGCATGGCACGGCATGGCACGGCATGGCACGGCATTGAATGGCATGGAATGGCATGGAATGACATGGAATGGCATGGCACCGGCATGGCACCGGCATGGCACGGCATGGCACGGCATGGCACGGCATGGCACGGCATGGCAACGGCATGGCACGGCATGGCACCGGCATGGCACGGCATGGCACCGGCATGGCACGGCATGGCACCGCATTGAGTGGCATGGAATGGCATGGAATGGCATGGCACGGCATGGCACCGGCATGGCACGGCATGGCACCGGCATGGCACGGCATGGCACCGGCATGGCACGGCATGGCACGGCATGGCACGGCATGGCACCGGCATGGCACGGCATGGCACCGGCATGGCACGGCATGGCACGGCATGGCACCGGCATGGCACGGCATGGCACGGCATGGCACCGGCATGGCACCGGCATGGCACCGGCATGGCACGGCATGGCACGGCATGGCACCGGCATGGCACGGCATGGCACGGCATGGCACGGCATGGCACCGGCATGGCACGGCATGGCACGGCATGGCACCGGCATGGCACGGCATGGCACCGGCATGGCACGGCATGGCACGGCATGGCACGGCATGGCACGGCATGGCACGGCAAGGCACGGCATGGCACGGCATGGCACGGCATGGAATGGCATGGAATGGCATGGAATGGCATGGAATGGCATGGAATGGCATGGAATGGCATGGAATGGCATGGAATGGCATGGAATGGCATGGAATGGCATGGAATGGCATGGAATGGCATGGAATGGCATGGAATGGCATGGAATGGCATGGAATGGCATGGAATGGCATGGCACCGGCATGGCACCGGCATGGCACGGCATGGCACGGCATGGCACCGGCATGGCACGGCATGGAATGGCATGGAATGGCATGGAATGACATGGAATGGCATGGCACCGGCATGGCACCGGCATGGCACCGGCATGGCACGGCATGGCACGGCATGGCACGGCATGGCACGGCATGGCACGGCATGGCACGGCATGGCACGGCATGGCACCGGCATGGCACGGCATGGCACCGGCATGGCACGGCATGGCACGGCATGGCACCGGCATGGCACGGCATGGCACGGCATGGCACCGGCATGGCACCGGCATGGCACCGGCATGGCACGGCATGGCACGGCATGGCACCGGCATGGCACGGCATGGCACGGCATGGCACGGCATGGCACCGGCATGGCACGGCATGGCACGGCATGGCACCGGCATGGCACGGCATGGCACGGCATGGAATGGCATGGAATGGCATGGAATGGCATGGAATGGCATGGAATGGCATGGAATGGCATGGAATGGCATGGAATGGCATGGAATGGCATGGAATAGCATGGAATGGCATGGAATGGCATGGAATGACATGGAATGGCATGGAATGACATGGAATGGCATGGCACCGGCATGGCACCGGCATGGCACGGCATGGCACGGCATGGCACGGCATGGCACGGCATGGCACGGCATGGCACGGCATGGCACCGGCATGGCACGGCATGGCACCGGCATGGCACCGGCATGGCACGGCATGGCACGGCATGGCACGGCATGGCACCGGCATGGCACGGCATGGCACCGGCATGGCACGGCATGGCACGGCATGGCACCGGCATGGCACGGCATGGCACCGGCATGGCACGCATGGCACCGGCATGGCACCGGCATGGCACCGGCATAGCACGGCATGGCACCGGCATGGCACGGCATTGAATGGCATGGAATGGCATGGAATGGCATGGAATGGCATGGAATGGCATGGAATGGCATGGAATGGCATGGAATGGCATGGAATGGCATGGAATGGCATGGAATGGCATGGAATGGCATGGCACCGCATGGCACGGCATGGAATGGCATGGAATGGCATGGCACCGCATGGCACGGCATGGCACGGCATGGCACGGCATTGAATGGCATGGAATGGCATTGAATGGCATGGAATGGCATGGAATGGCATGGAATGGCATGGAATGGCATGGAATGGCATGGAATGGCATGGAATGGCATGGAATGGCATGGAATGGCATGGAATGGCATGGAATGGCATGGAATGGCATGGAATGGCATGGAATGGCATGGAATGGCATGGAATGGCATGGAATGGCATGGAATGGCATGGAATGGCATGGAATGGCATGGAATGGCATGGAATGGCATGGAATGGCATGGCACCGGCATGGCACCGGCATGGCACGGCATGGCACGGCATGGCACCGGCATGGCACGGCATGGAATGGCATGGAATGGCATGGAATGACATGGAATGGCATGGCACCGGCATGGCACCGGCATGGCACGGCATGGCACGGCATGGCACGGCATGGCACCGGCATGGCACGGCATGGCACCGGCATGGCACGGCATGGCACCGGCATGGCACGGCATGGCACCGGCATGGCACGGCATGGCACCGCATTGAGTGGCATGGAATGGCATGGAATGGCATGGAATGGCATGGAATGGCATGGAATGGCATGGAATGGCATGGCACGGCATGGCACCGGCATGGCACGGCATGGCACCGGCATGGCACGGCATGGCACCGGCATGGCACGGCATGGCACGGCATGGCACCGGCATGGCACGGCATGGCACCGGCATGGCACCGGCATTGCACGGCATGGCACCGGCATGGCACGGCATGGCACCGGCATGGCACGGCATGGCACCGGCATGGCACGGCATGGCACCGGCATGGCACGGCATGGCACCGGCATGGCACCGGCATGGCACGGCATGGCACCGGCATGGCACGGCATGGCACGGCATGGCACCGGCATGGCACGGCATGGCACCGGCATGGCACGGCATGGCACCGGCATGGCACGGCATGGCACCGGCATGGCACCGGCATGGCACCGGCATTGCACGGCATGGCACCGGCATGGCACGGCATGGCACCGGCATGGCACGGCATGGCACCGGCATGGCACGGCATGGCATCGGCATGGCACGGCATGGCACTGGCATGGCACGGCATGGCACCGGCATGGCACGGCATGGCACGGCATGGCACGGCATGGCACGGCATGGCACGGCATGGCACGGCATGGCACGGCATGGCACGGCATGGCACGGCATGGCACGGCATGGCACGGCATGGCACGGCATGGCACCGGCATGGCACGGCATGGCACGGCATGGCACGGCATGGCACGGCATTGAATGGCATGGAATGGCATTGAATGGCATGGAATGGCATGGAATGGCATGGAATGGCATGGAATGGCATGGAATGGCATGGAATGGCATGGAATGGCATGGTATGGCATGGAATGGCATGGAATGGCATGGAATGGCATGGAATGGCATGGAATGGCATGGAATGGCATGGCACCGCATGGCACGGCATGGAATGGCATGGAATGGCATGGCACCGCATGGCACGGCATTGAATGGCATTGAATGGCATTGAATGGCATTGAATGGCATGGAATGGCATGGAATGGCATGGAATGGCATGGAATGGCATGGAATGGCATGGAAAGGCATGGAATGGCATGGAATGGCATGGAATGGCATGGAATGGCATGGAATGGCATGGAATGGCATGGAATGGCATGGAATGGCATGGAATGGCATGGAATGGCATGGAATGGCATGGAATGGCATGGAATGGCATGGAATGGCATGGAATGGCATGGAATGGCATGGAATGGCATGGAATGGCATGGAATGGCATGGAATGGCATGGAATGGCATGGAATGGCATGGAATGGCATGGAATGGCATGGAATGGCATGGAACGGCATGGAATGGCATGGAATGGCATGGAATGGCATGGAATGGCATGGAATGGCATGGAATGGCATGGAATGGCATGGAATGGCATGGAATGGCATGGAATGGCATGGAATGGCATGGAATGGCATGGAATGGCATGGAATGGCATGGCACCGCATGGCACGGCATGGAATGGCATGGAATGGCATGGCACGGCATTGAATGGCATGGAATGGCATTGAATGGCATGGAACGGCATGGAATGGCATGGAATGGCATGGAATGGCATGGAATGGCATGGAATGGCATGGAATGGCATGGAATGGCATGGAATGGCATGGAATGGCATGGAATGGCATGGAATGGCATGGCACCGCATGGCACGGCATGGAATGGCATGGAATGGCATGGCACCGCATGGCACGGCATGGCACGGCATTGAATGGCATGGAATGGCATGGAATGGCATGGAATGGCATGGAATGGCATGGAATGGCATGGAATGGCATGGAATGGCATGGAATGGCATGGAATGGCATGGAATGGCATGGAATGGCATGGAATGGCATGGAATGGCATGGAATGGCATGGAATGGCATGGCACCGGCATGGCACCGGCATGGCACGGCATGGCACCGGCATGGCACGGCATGGCACGGCATGGCACCGGCATGGCACGGCATGGCACGGCATGGCACCGGCATGGCACCGGCATGGCACGGCATGGCACCGGCATGGCACCGGCATTGCACGGCATGGCACTGGCATGGCACGGCATGGCACCGGCATGGCACGGCATGGCACCGGCATGGCACGGCATGGCACCGGCATGGCACCGGCATGGCACGGCATGGCACCGGCATGGCACGGCATGGCACCGGCATTGCACGGCATGGCACTGGCATGGCACGGCATGGCACCGGCATGGCACGGCATGGCACCGGCATGGCACGGCATGGCACCGGCATGGCACCGGCATGGCACGGCATGGCACCGGCATGGCACGGCATGGCACCGGCATGGCACGGCATGGCACCGGCATGGCACGGCATGGCACCGGCATGGCACGGCATGGCACCGGCATGGCACGGCATGGCACCGGCATGGCACGGCATGGCACCGGCATGGCACGGCATGGCACGGCATGGCACGGCATTGAATGGCATGGAATGGCATGGAATGACATGGAATGGCATGGCACCGGCATGGCACCGGCATGGCACGGCATGGCACGGCATGGCACGGCATGGCACGGCATGGCAACGGCATGGCACGGCATGGCACCGGCATGGCACGGCATGGCACCGGCATGGCACGGCATGGCACCGCATTGAGTGGCATGGAATGGCATGGAATGGCATGGCACGGCATGGCACCGGCATGGCACGGCATGGCACCGGCATGGCACGGCATGGCACCGGCATGGCACGGCATGGCACG
This sequence comes from Cryptus armator, assembly GCA_963971235.1. Taxonomy (NCBI): domain Eukaryota; kingdom Metazoa; phylum Arthropoda; class Insecta; order Hymenoptera; family Ichneumonidae; genus Cryptus; species Cryptus armator. Next base: position 95,823 of record CAXARG010000299.1, on the reverse strand, counting down.
GCATGGCACGGCATGGCACCGGCATGGCACGGCATGGCACCGGCATGGCACGGCATGGCACGGCATGGCACCGGCATGGCACGGCATGGCACGGCATGGCACCGGCATGGCACCGGCATGGCACCGGCATGGCACGGCATGGCACGGCATGGCACCGGCATGGCACGGCATGGCACGGCATGGCACGGCATGGCACCGGCATGGCACGGCATGGCACGGCATGGCACCGGCATGGCACGGCATGGCACCGGCATGGCACGGCATGGCACGGCATGGCACGGCATGGCACGGCATGGCACGGCAAGGCACGGCATGGCACGGCATGGCACGGCATGGAATGGCATGGAATGGCATGGAATGGCATGGAATGGCATGGAATGGCATGGAATGGCATGGAATGGCATGGAATGGCATGGAATGGCATGGAATGGCATGGAATGGCATGGAATGGCATGGAATGGCATGGAATGGCATGGAATGGCATGGAATGGCATGGAATGGCATGGCACCGGCATGGCACCGGCATGGCACGGCATGGCACGGCATGGCACCGGCATGGCACGGCATGGAATGGCATGGAATGGCATGGAATGACATGGAATGGCATGGCACCGGCATGGCACCGGCATGGCACCGGCATGGCACGGCATGGCACGGCATGGCACGGCATGGCACGGCATGGCACGGCATGGCACGGCATGGCACGGCATGGCACCGGCATGGCACGGCATGGCACCGGCATGGCACGGCATGGCACGGCATGGCACCGGCATGGCACGGCATGGCACGGCATGGCACCGGCATGGCACCGGCATGGCACCGGCATGGCACGGCATGGCACGGCATGGCACCGGCATGGCACGGCATGGCACGGCATGGCACGGCATGGCACCGGCATGGCACGGCATGGCACGGCATGGCACCGGCATGGCACGGCATGGCACGGCATGGAATGGCATGGAATGGCATGGAATGGCATGGAATGGCATGGAATGGCATGGAATGGCATGGAATGGCATGGAATGGCATGGAATGGCATGGAATGGCATGGAATGGCATGGAATGGCATGGAATGGCATGGAATGGCATGGAATGGCATGGAATGGCATGGAATGGCATGGAATGGCATGGAATGGCATGGAATGGCATGGAATGGCATGGAATGGCATGGAATGGCATGGAATGGTATGGAATGGCATGGAATGGCATGGAATGGCATGGAATGGCATGGAATGGCATGGAATGGCATGGAATGGCATGGAATGGCATGGAATGGCATGGAATGGCATGGAATGGCATGGAATGGCATGGAATGGCATGGAATGGCATGGAATGGCATGGAATGGCATGGAATGGCATGGAATGGCATGGAATGGCATGGAATGGCATGGAATGGCATGGAATGGCATGGAATAGCATGGAATGGCATGGAATGGCATGGAATGACATGGAATGGCATGGAATGACATGGAATGGCATGGCACCGGCATGGCACCGGCATGGCACGGCATGGCACGGCATGGCACGGCATGGCACGGCATGGCACGGCATGGCACGGCATGGCACCGGCATGGCACGGCATGGCACCGGCATGGCACGGCATGGCACCGGCATGGCACGGCATGGCACGGCATGGCACCGGCATGGCACGGCATGGCACCGGCATGGCACCGGCATGGCACCGGCATGGCACCGGCATAGCACGGCATGGCACCGGCATGGCACGGCATTGAATGGCATGGAATGGCATGGAATGGCATGGAATGGCATGGAATGGCATGGAATGGCATGGAATGGCATGGAATGGCATGGAATGGCATGGAATGGCATGGAATGGCATGGAATGGCATGGAATGGCATGGAATGGCATGGAATGGCATGGAATGGCATGGAATGGCATGGAATGGCATGGAATGGCATGGAATGGCATGGAATGGCATGGAATGGCATGGAATGGCATGGAATGGCATGGAATGGCATGGAATGGCATGGAATGGCATGGAATGGCATGGAATGGCATGGAATGGCATGGAATGGCATGGAATGGCATGGAATGGCATGGAATGGCATGGAATGGCATGGAATGGCATGGAATGGCATGGAATGGCATGGAATGGCATGGAATGGCATGGAATGGCATGGAATGGCATGGAATGGCATGGCACCGCATGGCACGGCATGGAATGGCATGGAATGGCATGGCACGGCATTGAATGGCATGGAATGGCATTGAATGGCATGGAACGGCATGGAATGGCATGGAATGGCATGGAATGGCATGGAATGGCATGGAATGGCATGGAATGGCATGGAATGGCATGGAATGGCATGGAATGGCATGGAATGGCATGGAATGGCATGGAATGGCATGGAATGGCATGGAATGGCATGGAATGGCATGGAATGGCATGGAATGGCATGGAATGGCATGGAATGGCATGGCACCGCATGGCACGGCATGGAATGGCATGGAATGGCATGGCACCGCATGGCACGGCATGGCACGGCATTGAATGGCATGGAATGGCATTGAATGGCATGGAATGGCATGGAATGGCATGGAATGGCATGGAATGGCATGGAATGGCATGGAATGGCATGGAATGGCATGGAATGGCATGGAATGGCATGGAATGGCATGGCACCGGCATGGCACCGGCATGGCACGGCATGGCACCGGCATGGCACGGCATGGCACGGCATGGCACCGGCATGGCACGGCATGGCACGGCATGGCACCGGCATGGCACCGGCATGGCACGGCATGGCACCGGCATGGCACCGGCATTGCACGGCATGGCACTGGCATGGCACGGCATGGCACCGGCATGGCACGGCATGGCACCGGCATGGCACGGCATGGCACCGGCATGGCACCGGCATGGCACGGCATGGCACCGGCATGGCACGGCATGGCACCGGCATTGCACGGCATGGCACTGGCATGGCACGGCATGGCACCGGCATGGCACGGCATGGCACCGGCATGGCACGGCATGGCACCGGCATGGCACCGGCATGGCACGGCATGGCACCGGCATGGCACGGCATGGCACCGGCATGGCACGGCATGGCACCGGCATGGCACCGGCATGGCACGGCATGGCACGGCATGGCACGGCATTGAATGGCATGGAATGGCATGGAATGACATGGAATGGCATGGCACCGGCATGGCACCGGCATGGCACGGCATGGCACGGCATGGCACGGCATGGCACGGCATGGCAACGGCATGGCACGGCATGGCACGGCATGGCACGGCATGGCACGGCATGGCACGGCATGGCAACGGCATGGCACGGCATGGCACCGGCATGGCACGGCATGGCACCGGCATGGCACGGCATGGCACCGCATTGAGTGGCATGGAATGGCATGGAATGGCATGGCACGGCATGGCACCGGCATGGCACGGCATGGCACCGGCATGGCACGGCATGGCACCGGCATGGCACGGCATGGCACGGCATGGCACGGCATGGCACCGGCATGGCACGGCATGGCACGGCATGGCACGGCATGGCACCGGCATGGCACCGGCATGGCACCGGCATGGCACGGCATGGCACGGCATGGCACCGGCATGGCACGGCATGGCACGGCATGGCACGGCATGGCACCGGCATGGCACGGCATGGCACGGCATGGCACCGGCATGGCACGGCATGGCACCGGCATGGCACGGCATGGCACGGCATGGCACGGCATGGCACGGCATGGCACGGCATGGCACGGCATGGCACGGCATGGAATGGCATGGAATGGCATGGAATGGCATGGAATGGCATGGAATGGCATGGAATGGCATGGAATGGCATGGAATGGCATGGAATGGCATGGAATGGCATGGAATGGCATGGAATGGCATGGAATGGCATGGAATGGCATGGAATGGCATGGCACCGGCATGGCACCGGCATGGCACGGCATGGCACGGCATGGCACCGGCATGGCACGGCATGGAATGGCATGGAATGGCATGGAATGACATGGAATGGCATGGCACCGGCATGGCACCGGCATGGCACCGGCATGGCACGGCATGGCACGGCATGGCACGGCATGGCACGGCATGGCAACGGCATGGCACGGCATGGCACCGGCATGGCACGGCATGGCACCGGCATGGCACGGCATGGCACCGCATTGAGTGGCATGGAATGGCATGGAATGGCATGGAATGGCATGGAATGGCATGGAATGGCATGGCACGGCATGGCACCGGCATGGCACGGCATGGCACCGGCATGGCACGGCATGGCACGGCATGGCACCGGCATGGCACGGCATGGCACCGGCATGGCACGGCATGGCACGGCATGGCACCGGCATGGCACGGCATGGCACGGCATGGCACCGGCATGGCACGGCATGGAATGGCATGGAATGACATGGCACGGCATGGCACCGGCATGGCACAGCATGGCACGGCATGGCACCGGCATGGCACGGCATGGCACCGGCATGGCACGGCATGGCACGGCATGGCACGGCATGGCACCGGCATGGCACCGGCATGGCACGGCATGGCACGGCATGGAATGGCATGGAATGGCATGGAATGACATGGAATGGCATGGAATGGCATGGAATGGCATGGAATGACATGGAATGGCATGGAATGGCATGGAATGGCATGGAATGGCATGGAATGGCATGGAATGGCATGGAATGGCATGGAATGGCATGGAATGGCATGGAATGGCATGGAATGGCATGGAATGGCATGGAATGGCATGGAATGGCATGGAATGGCATGGAATGGCATGGAATGGCATGGAATGGCATGGAATGGCATGGAATGGCATGGAATGGCATGGAATGGCATGGAATGGCATGGAATGGCATGGAATGGCATGGAATGGCATGGAATGGCATGGAATGGCATGGAATGGCATGGAATGGCATGGAATGGCATGGAATGGCATGGAATGGCATGGAATGGCATGGAATGGCATGGAATGGCATGGAATGGCATGGAATGGCATGGAATGGCATGGAATGGCATGGAATGGCATGGCACCGCATGGCACGGCATGGAATGGCATGGAATGGCATGGCACGGCATTGAATGGCATGGAATGGCATTGAATGGCATGGAACGGCATGGAATGGCATGGAATGGCATGGAATGGCATGGAATGGCATGGAATGGCATGGAATGGCATGGAATGGCATGGAATGGCATGGAATGGCATGGAATGGCATGGAATGGCATGGAATGGCATGGAATGGCATGGAATGGCATGGAATGGCATGGAATGGCATGGCACCGCATGGCACGGCATGGAATGGCATGGAATGGCATGGCACCGCATGGCACGGCATGGCAACGGCATGGCACGGCATGGCACCGGCATGGCACGGCATGGCACCGGCATGGCACGGCATGGCACGGCATGGCACCGGCATGGCACGGCATGGCACCGGCATGGCACGGCATGGCACGGCATGGCACCGGCATGGCACGGCATGGCACGGCATGGCACCGGCATGGCACGGCATGGCAGCGGCATGGCACGGCATGGCACGGCATGGCACCGGCATGGCACGGCATGGCACGGCATGGCACGGCATGGCACCGGCATGGCACGGCATGGCACGGCATGGCACGGCATGGCACCGGCATGGCACCGGCATGGCACGGCATGGCACCGGCATGGCACGGCATGGCACGGCATGGCACCGGCATGGCACGGCATGGCACGGCATGGCACCGGCATGGCACCGGCATGGCACGGCATGGCACCGGCATGGCACCGGCATGGCACTGGCATGGCACGGCATGGCACCGGCATGGCACGGCATGGCACCGGCATGGCACGGCATGGCACCGGCATGGCACCGGCATGGCACGGCATGGCACCGGCATGGCACGGCATGGCACCGGCATGGCACGGCATGGCACCGGCATGGCACGGCATGGCACCGGCATGGCACGGCATGGCACCGGCATGGCACGGCATGGCACGGCATGGCACGGCATGGCACGGCATTGAATGGCATGGAATGGCATGGAATGGCATGGAATGGCATGGAATGGCATGGAATGGCATGGAATGGCATGGAATGGCATGGAATGGCATGGAATGGCATGGAATGGCATGGAATGGCATGGAATGGCATGGAATGGCATGGAATGGCATGGAATGGCATGGAATGGCATGGAATGGCATGGAATGGCATGGAATGGCATGGAATGGCATGGAATGGCATGGAATGGCATGGAATGGCATGGAATGGCATGGAATGGCATGGAATGGCATGGAATGGCATGGAATGGCATGGAATGGCATGGAATGGCATGGAATGGCATGGAATGGCATGGAATGGCATGGAATGGCATGGAATGGCATGGAATGGCATGGAATGGCATGGAATGGCATGGAATGGCATGGAATGGCATGGAATGGCATGGCACGGCATGGCACGGCATGGAATGGCATGGAATGGCATGGAATGACATGGAATGGCATGGAATGGCATGGAATGGCATGGAATGGCATGGAATGGCATGGAATGGCATGGAATGGCATGGAATGGCATGGAATGGCATGGAATGGCATGGAATGGCATGGAATGGCATGGAATGGCATGGAATGGCATGGCACCGGCATGGCACCGGCATGGCACGGCATGGCACGGCATGGCACCGGCATGGCACGGCATGGAATGGCATGGAATGGCATGGAATGACATGGAATGGCATGGCACCGGCATGGCACCGGCATGGCACCGGCATGGCACGGCATGGCACGGCATGGCACGGCATGGCACGGCATGGCAACGGCATGGCACGGCATGGCACCGGCATGGCACGGCATGGCACGGCATGGCACCGCATTGAGTGGCATGGAATGGCATGGAATGGCATGGAATGGCATGGAATGGCATGGCACGGCATGGCACGGCATGGCACCGGCATGGCACGGCATGGCACGGCATGGCACCGGCATGGCACGGCATGGCACCGGCATGGCACGGCATGGCACGGCATGGCACGGCATGGCAACGGCATGGCACGGCATGGCACCGGCATGGCACGGCATGGCACGGCATGGCACCGGCATGGCACGGCATGGCACCGGCATGGCACGGCATGGCACGGCATGGCACCGGCATGGCACGGCATGGCACGGCATGGCACCGGCATGGCACGGCATGGCACCGGCATGGCACGGCATGGCACGGCATGGCACCGGCATGGCACGGCATGGCACGGCATGGCACGGCATGGCACCGGCATGGCACCGGCATGGCACGGCATGGCACCGGCATGGCACGGCATGGCACGGCATGGCACGGCATGGCACGGCATGGCACGGCATGGCACGGCATGGCACGGCATGGCACGGCATGGCACGGCATGGCACGGCATGGAATGGCATGGAATGGCATGGAATGGCATGGAATGGCATGGAATGGCATGGAATGGCATGGAATGGCATGGAATGGCATGGAATGGCATGGAATGGCATGGAATGGCATGGAATGGCATGGAATGGCATGGAATGGCATGGAATGGCATGGAATGGCATGGCACCGGCATGGCACCGGCATGGCACGGCATGGCACGGCATGGCACCGGCATGGCACGGCATGGCACGGCATGGCACCGGCATGGCACGGCATGGCACGGCATGGCACCGGCATGGCACGGCATGGAATGGCATGGAATGGCATGGAATGACATGGAATGACATGGAATGGCATGGCACCGGCATGGCACCGGCATGGCACCGGCATGGCACGGCATGGCACGGCATGGCACGGCATGGCACGGCATGGCAACGGCATGGCACGGCATGGCACCGGCATGGCACGGCATGGCACCGGCATGGCACGGCATGGCACCGCATTGAGTGGCATGGAATGGCATGGAATGGCATGGAATGGCATGGAATGGCATGGCACGGCATGGCACCGGCATGGCACGGCATGGAATGGCATGGAATGACATGGCACGGCATGGCACCGGCATGGCACGGCATGGCACGGCATGGCACCGGCATGGCACGGCATGGCACCGGCATGGCACGGCATGGCACGGCATGGCACGGCATGGCACCGGCATGGCACCGGCATGGCACGGCATGGCACGGCATGGAATGGCATGGAATGGCATGGAATGACATGGAATGGCATGGAATGGCATGGAATGGCATGGAATGACATGGAATGGCATGGAATGGCATGGAATGGCATGGAATGGCATGGAATGGCATGGAATGGCATGGAATGGCATGGAATGGCATGGAATGGCATGGAATGGCATGGAATGGCATGGAATGGCATGGAATGGCATGGAATGGCATGGAATGGCATGGAATGGCATGGAATGGCATGGAATGGCATGGAATGGCATGGAATGGCATGGAATGGCATGGAATGGCATGGAATGGCATGGAATGGCATGGAATGGCATGGAATGGCATGGAATGGCATGGAATGGCATGGAATGGCATGGAATGGCATGGAATGGCATGGAATGGCATGGAATGGCATGGAATGGCATGGCACCGCATGGCACGGCATGGAATGGCATGGAATGGCATGGCACGGCATTGAATGGCATGGAATGGCATTGAATGGCATGGAACGGCATGGAATGGCATGGAATGGCATGGAATGGCATGGAATGGCATGGAATGGCATGGAATGGCATGGAATGGCATGGAATGGCATGGAATGGCATGGAATGGCATGGAATGGCATGGAATGGCATGGAATGGCATGGCACCGCATGGCACGGCATGGAATGGCATGGAATGGCATGGCACCGCATGGCACGGCATGGCAACGGCATGGCACGGCATGGCACCGGCATGGCACGGCATGGCACCGGCATGGCACGGCATGGCACCGGCATGGCACGGCATGGCACGGCATGGCACCGGCATGGCACGGCATGGCACCGGCATGGCACGGCATGGCACGGCATGGCACCGGCATGGCACGGCATGGCACGGCATGGCACCGGCATGGCACGGCATGGCACCGGCATGGCACGGCATGGCACGGCATGGCACCGGCATGGCACGGCATGGCACGGCATGGCACGGCATGGCACCGGCATGGCACGGCATGGCACGGCATGGCACCGGCATGGCACGGCATGGCACCGGCATGGCACGGCATGGCACCGGCATGGCACGGCATGGCACCGGCATGGCACGGCATGGCACGGCATGGCACGGCATTGAATGGCATGGAACGGCATGGAATGGCATGGAATGGCATGGAATGGCATGGAATGGCATGGAATGGCATGGAATGGCATGGAATGGCATGGAATGGCATGGAATGGCATGGAATGGCATGGAATGGCATGGAATGGCATGGAATGGCATGGAATGGCATGGAATGGCATGGAATGGCATGGAATGGCATGGAATGGCATGGAATGGCATGGAATGGCATGGAATGGCATGGAATGGCATGGAATGGCATGGAATGGCATGGAATGGCATGGAATGGCATGGAATGGCATGGAATGGCATGGCACGGCATGGCACGGCATGGAATGGCATGGAATGACATGGAATGACATGGAATGGCATGGAATGGCATGGAATGGCATGGAATGGCATGGAATGGCATGGAATGGCATGGAATGGCATGGAATGGCATTGAATGGCATGGAATGGCATGGAATGGCATGGAATGGCATGGAATGGCATGGAATGGCATGGAATGGCATGGAATGGCATGGAATGGCATGGAATGGCATGGAATGGCATGGCACCGGCATGGCACCGGCATGGCACGGCATGGCACGGCATGGCACCGGCATGGCACGGCATGGAATGGCATGGAATGGCATGGAATGACATGGAATGGCATGGCACCGGCATGGCACCGGCATGGCACCGGCATGGCACGGCATGGCACGGCATGGCACGGCATGGCACGGCATGGCACGGCATGGCAACGGCATGGCACGGCATGGCACCGGCATGGCACGGCATGGCACCGGCATGGCACGGCATGGCACCGCATTGAGTGGCATGGAATGGCATGGAATGGCATGGAATGGCATGGAATGGCATGGCACGGCATGGCACGGCATGGCACCGGCATGGCACGGCATGGCACGGCATGGCACGGCATGGCACGGCATGGCACCGGCATGGCACGGCATGGCACCGGCATGGCACGGCATGGCACGGCATGGCACGGCATGGCAACGGCATGGCACGGCATGGCACCGGCATGGCACGGCATGGCACGGCATGGCACCGGCATGGCACGGCATGGCACCGGCATGGCACGGCATGGCACGGCATGGCACCGGCATGGCACGGCATGGCACGGCATGGCACCGGCATGGCACGGCATGGCACCGGCATGGCACGGCATGGCACGGCATGGCACCGGCATGGCACGGCATGGCACGGCATGGCACGGCATGGCACCGGCATGGCACGGCATGGCACGGCATGGCACCGGCATGGCACGGCATGGCACGGCATGGCACGGCATGGCACGGCATGGCACGGCATGGAATGGCATGGAATGGCATGGAATGGCATGGAATGGCATGGAATGGCATGGAATGGCATGGAATGGCATGGAATGGCATGGAATGGCATGGAATGGCATGGAATGGCATGGAATGGCATGGAATGGCATGGAATGGCATGGCACCGGCATGGCACCGGCATGGCACGGCATGGCACGGCATGGCACCGGCATGGCACGGCATGGAATGGCATGGAATGGCATGGAATGACATGGAATGACATGGAATGGCATGGCACCGGCATGGCACCGGCATGGCACCGGCATGGCACGGCATGGCACGGCATGGCACGGCATGGCACGGCATGGCACGGCATGGCAACGGCATGGCACGGCATGGCACCGGCATGGCACGGCATGGCACCGGCATGGCACGGCATGGCACCGCATTGAGTGGCATGGAATGGCATGGAATGGCATGGAATGGCATGGAATGGCATGGCACGGCATGGCACCGGCATGGCACGGCATGGCACCGGCATGGCACGGCATGGCACCGGCATGGCACGGCATGGCACGGCATGGCACCGGCATGGCACGGCATGGCACCGGCATGGCACGGCATGGCACGGCATGGCACCGGCATGGCACGGCATGGCACGGCATGGCACCGGCATGGCACGGCATGGCACCGGCATGGCACGGCATGGCACCGGCATGGCACGGCATGGCACCGGCATGGCACGGCATGGCACCGGCATGGCACCGCATGGCACGGCATGGCACGGCATTGAATGGCATGGAATGGCATTGAATGGCATGGAATGGCATGGAATGGCATGGAATGGCATGGAATGGCATGGAATGGCATGGAATGGCAGGGAATGGCATGGAATGGCATGGAATGGCATGGAATGGCATGGCACCGGCATGGCACCGGCATGGCACGGCATGGCACCGGCATGGCACGGCATGGCACGGCATGGCACCGGCATGGCACGGCATGGCACGGCATGGCACCGGCATGGCACCGGCATTGCACGGCATGGCACCGGCATGGCACAGCATGGCACCGGCATGGCACGGCATGGCACCGGCATGGCACGGCATGGCACCGGCATGGCACCGGCATGGCACGGCATGGCACCGGCATGGCACGGCATGGCACCGGCATGGCACGGCATGGCACGGCATGGCACCGGCATGGCACCGGCATGGCACGGCATGGCACCGGCATGGCACGGCATGGCACCGGCATGGCACGGCATGGCACGGCATGGCACCGGCATGGCACGGCATGGCACGGCATGGCACCGGCATGGCACGGCATGGCACGGCATGGCACCGGCATGGCACGGCATGGCACCGGCATGGCACGGCATGGCACCGGCATGGCACCGGCATTGCACGGCATGGCACTGGCATGGCACGGCATGGCACCGGCATGGCACGGCATGGCACCGGCATGGCACGGCATGGCACCGGCATGGCACCGGCATGGCACGGCATGGCACCGGCATGGCACGGCATGGCACCGGCATGGCACGGCATGGCACCGGCATGGCACGGCATGGCACGGCATGGCACCGGCATGGCACGGCATGGCACCGGCATGGCACCGGCATTGCACGGCATGGCACCGGCATGGCACGGCATGGCACCGGCATGGCACGGCATGGCACCGGCATGGCACGGCATGGCACCGGCATGGCACGGCATGGCACGGCATGGCACCGGCATGGCACCGGCATGGCACGGCATGGCACCGGCATGGCACGGCATGGCACGGCATGGCACCGGCATGGCACGGCATGGCACGGCATGGCACGGCATTGAATGGCATGGAATGGCATGGAATGGCATGGAATGGCATGGAATGGCATGGAATGGCATGGAATGGCATGGAATGGCATGGAATGGCATGGAATGGCATGGAATGGCATGGAATGGCATGGAATGGCATGGAATGGCATGGAATGGCATGGAATGGCATGGCACCGGCATGGCACGGCATGGAATGGCATGGAATGGCATGGAATGGCATGGAATGGCATGGAATGGCATGGAATGGCATGGAATGGCATGGAATGGCATGGAATGGCATGGAATGGCATGGAATGGCATGGAATGGCATGGAATGGCATGGAATGGCATGGAATGGCATGGAATGGCATGGAATGGCATGGAATGGCATGGAATGGCATGGAATGGCATGGAATGGCATGGAATGGCATGGAATGGCATGGAATGGCATGGAATGGCATGGAATGGCATGGAATGGCATGGAATGGCATGGAATGGCATGGAATGTCATGGAATGGCATGGAATGGCATGGAATGGCATGGAATGGCATGGAATGGCATGGAATGGCATGGAATGGCATGGAATGGCATGGAATGGCATGGAATGGCATGGAATGGCATGGAATGGCATGGAATGGCATGGAATGGCATGGAATGGCATGGAATGGCATGGAATGGCATGGAATGGCATGGAATGGCATGGAATGGCATGGCACCGGCATGGAATGGCATGGCACCGGCATGGCACGGCATGGCACCGGCATGGCACGGCATGGCACCGGCATGGCACGGCATGGCACCGGCATGGCACGGCATGGCACCGCATTGAGTGGCATGGAATGGCATGGAATGGCATGGAATGGCATGGAATGGCATGGAATGGCATGGAATGGCATGGAATGGCATGGCACGGCATGGCACCGGCATGGCACGGCATGGCACCGGCATGGCACGGCATGGCACCGGCATGGCACGGCATGGCACCGGCATGGCACGGCATGGCACCGGCATGGCACGGCATGGCACGGCATGGCACCGGCATGGCACCGGCATGGCACGGCATGGCACCGGCATGGCACGGCATGGCACCGGCATGGCACGGCATGGCACGGCATGGCACCGGCATGGCACGGCATGGCACGGCATGGCACCGGCATGGCACGGCATGGCATCGGCATCGCACGGCATGGCACCGGCATGGCACGGCATGGCACCGGCATGGCACGGCATGGCACGGCATTGAATGGCATGGAATGGCATGGAATGGCATTGAATGGCATGGAATGGCATGGAATGGCATGGAATGGCATGGAATGGCATGGAATGGCATGGAATGGCATGGAATGGCATGGAATGGCATGGAATGGCATGGAATGGCATGGAATGGCATGGAATGGCATGGAATGGCATGGAATGGCATGGAATGGCATGGAATGGCATGGAATGGCATGGAATGGCATGGAATGGCATGGAATGGCATGGAATGGCATGGAATGGCATGGAATGGCATGGAATGGCATGGAATGGCATGGAATGGCATGGAATGGCATGGAATGGCATGGAATGGCATGGAATGGCATGGAATGGCATGGAATGGCATGGAATGGCATGGAATGGCATGGAATGGCATGGAATGGCATGGAATGGCATGGAATGGCATGGAATGGCATGGAATGGCATGGAATGGCATGGAATGGCATGGAATGGCATGGAATGGCATGGCACCGGCATGGCACGGCATGGAATGGCATGGAATGGCATGGAATGGCATGGAATGGCATGGAATGGCATGGAATGGCATGGAATGGCATGGAATGGCATGGAATGGCATGGAATGGCATGGAATGGCATGGAATGTCATGGAATGGCATGGAATGGCATGGAATGGCATGGAATGGCATGGAATGGCATGGAATGGCATGGAATGGCATGGAATGGCATGGAATGGCATGGAATGGCATGGAATGGCATGGAATGGCATGGAATGGCATGGAATGGCATGGCACCGGCATGGCACGGCATGGCACGGCATGGCACCGGCATGGCACGGCATGGCACCGGCATGGCACGGCATGGAATGGCATGGAATGGCATGGAATGACATGGAATGGCATGGCACCGGCATGGCACCGGCATGGCACGGCATGGCACGGCATGGCACGGCATGGCACGGCATGGCACCGGCATGGCACGGCATGGCACCGCATTGAGTGGCATGGAATGGCATGGAATGGCATGGAATGGCATGGAATGGCATGGAATGGCATGGAATGGCATGGAATGGCACGGCATGGCACGGCATGGAATGGCATGGAATGTCATGGAATGGCATGGAATGGCATGGAATGGCATGGAATGGCATGGAATGGCATGGAATGGCATGGAATGGCATGGAATGGCATGGAATGGCATGGAATGGCATGGAATGGCATGGAATGGCATGGAATGGCATGGAATGGCATGGAATGGCATGGAATGGCATGGAATGGCATGGAATGGCATGGAATGGCATGGAATGGCATGGAATGGCATGGAATGGCATGGAATGGCATGGAATGGCATGGAATGGCATGGAATGGCATGGAATGGCATGGAATGGCATGGAATGGCATGGAATGGCATGGAATGGCATGGAATGGCATGGAATGGCATGGAATGGCATGGAATGGCATGGAATGGCATGGAATGGCATGGAATGGCATGGAATGGCATGGAATGGCATGGAATGGCATGGCACCGCATGGCACGGCATGGAATGGCATGGAATGGCATGGCACGGCATTGAATGGCATGGAATGGCATTGAATGGCATGGAACGGCATGGAATGGCATGGAATGGCATGGAATGGCATGGAATGGCATGGAATGGCATGGAATGGCATGGAATGGCATGGAATGGCATGGAATGGCATGGAATGGCATGGAATGGCATGGAATGGCATGGAATGGCATGGAATGGCATGGAATGGCATGGAATGGCATGGAATGGCATGGATTGGCATGGAATGGCATGGCACCGCATGGCACGGCATGGAATGGCATGGAATGGCATGGCACCGCATGGCACGGCATGGCACGGCATTGAATGGCATGGAATGGCATTGAATGGCATGGAATGGCATGGAATGGCATGGAATGGCATGGAATGGCATGGAATGGCATGGAATGGCATGGAATGGCATGGAATGGCATGGAATGGCATGGAATGGCATGGAATGGCATGGAATGGCATGGAATGGCATGGAATGGCATGGAATGGCATGGAATGGCATGGAATGGCATGGAATGGCATGGAATGGCATGGAATGGCATGGAATGGCATGGAATGGCATGGAATGGCATGGAATGGCATGGCACCGGCATGGCACCGGCATGGCACGGCATGGCACCGGCATGGCACGGCATGGCACGGCATGGCACCGGCATGGCACGGCATGGCACGGCATGGCACCGGCATGGCACCGGCATGGCACGGCATGGCACCGGCATGGCACCGGCATTGCACGGCATGGCACTGGCATGGCACGGCATGGCACCGGCATGGCACGGCATGGCACCGGCATGGCACGGCATGGCACCGGCATGGCACCGGCATGGCACGGCATGGAATGGCATGGAATGGCATGGAATGGCATGGAATGGCATGGAATGGCATGGAATGGCATGGAATGGCATGGAATGGCATGGAATGGCATGGAATGGCATGGAATGGCATGGAATGGCATGGAATGTCATGGAATGGCATGGAATGGCATGGAATGGCATGGAATGGCATGGAATGGCATGGAATGGCATGGAATGGCATGGAATGGCATGGAATGGCATGGAATGGCATGGAATGGCATGGAATGGCATGGAATGGCATGGAATGGCATGGAATGGCATGGCACCGGCATGGCACGGCATGGCACGGCATGGCACCGGCATGGCACGGCATGGCACCGGCATGGCACGGCATGGAATGGCATGGAATGGCATGGAATGACATGGAATGGCATGGCACCGGCATGGCACCGGCATGGCACGGCATGGCACGGCATGGCACGGCATGGCACGGCATGGCACCGGCATGGCACGGCATGGCACCGCATTGAGTGGCATGGAATGGCATGGAATGGCATGGAATGGCATGGAATGGCACGGCATGGCACGGCATGGAATGGCATGGAATGTCATGGAATGGCATGGAATGGCATGGAATGGCATGGAATGGCATGGAATGGCATGGAATGGCATGGAATGGCATGGAATGGCATGGAATGGCATGGAATGGCATGGAATGGCATGGAATGGCATGGAATGGCATGGAATGGCATGGAATGGCATGGAATGGCATGGAATGGCATGGAATGGCATGGAATGGCATGGAATGGCATGGAATGGCATGGAATGGCATGGAATGGCATGGAATGGCATGGAATGGCATGGAATGGCATGGAATGGCATGGAATGGCATGGAATGGCATGGAATGGCATGGCACCGCATGGCACGGCATGGAATGGCATGGAATGGCATGGCACGGCATTGAATGGCATGGAATGGCATTGAATGGCATGGAACGGCATGGAATGGCATGGAATGGCATGGAATGGCATGGAATGGCATGGAATGGCATGGAATGGCATGGAATGGCATGGAATGGCATGGAATGGCATGGAATGGCATGGAATGGCATGGAATGGCATGGAATGGCATGGAATGGCATGGAATGGCATGGAATGGCATGGAATGGCATGGAATGGCATGGAATGGCATGGAATGGCATGGAATGGCATGGAATGGCATGGAATGGCATGGCACCGCATGGCACGGCATGGAATGGCATGGAATGGCATGGCACCGCATGGCACGGCATGGCACGGCATTGAATGGCATGGAATGGCATTGAATGGCATGGAATGGCATGGAATGGCATGGAATGGCATGGAATGGCATGGAATGGCATGGAATGGCATGGAATGGCATGGAATGGCATGGAATGGCATGGAATGGCATGGAATGGCATGGAATGGCATGGAATGGCATGGAATGGCATGGAATGGCATGGAATGGCATGGCACCGGCATGGCACCGGCATGGCACGGCATGGCACCGGCATGGCACGGCATGGCACGGCATGGCACCGGCATGGCACGGCATGGCACGGCATGGCACCGGCATGGCACCGGCATGGCACGGCATGGCACCGGCATGGCACCGGCATTGCACGGCATGGCACTGGCATGGCACGGCATGGCACCGGCATGGCACGGCATGGCACCGGCATGGCACGGCATGGCACCGGCATGGCACCGGCATGGCACGGCATGGCACCGGCATGGCACGGCATGGCACCGGCATTGCACGGCATGGCACTGGCATGGCACGGCATGGCACCGGCATGGCACGGCATGGCACCGGCATGGCACGGCATGGCACCGGCATGGCACCGGCATGGCACGGCATGGCACCGGCATGGCACGGCATGGCACCGGCATGGCACGGCATGGCACCGGCATGGCACGGCATGGCACCGGCATGGCACGGCATGGCACCGGCATGGCACGGCATGGCACCGGCATGGCACGGCATGGCACGGCATGGCACGGCATTGAATGGCATGGAATGGCATGGAATGACATGGAATGGCATGGCACCGGCATGGCACCGGCATGGCACCGGCATGGCACGGCATGGCACGGCATGGCACGGCATGGCACGGCATGGCAACGGCATGGCACGGCATGGCACCGGCATGGCACGGCATGGCACCGCATTGAGTGGCATGGAATGGCATGGAATGGCATGGAATGGCATGGAATGGCATGGCACGGCATGGCACCGGCATGGCACGGCATGGCACCGGCATGGCACGGCATGGCACGGCATGGCACCGGCATGGCACGGCATGGCACCGGCATGGCACGGCATGGCACGGCATGGCACCGGCATGGCACGGCATGGCACGGCATGGCACGGCATGGCACGGCATGGCACCGGCATGGCACGGCATGGCACCGGCATGGCACGGCATGGCACGGCATGGCACCGGCATGGCACGGCATGGCACGGCATGGCACGGCATGGCACGGCATGGCACCGGCATGGCACGGCATGGCACGGCATGGCACCGGCATGGCACGGCATGGCACCGGCATGGC
Source organism: Cryptus armator (assembly GCA_963971235.1). NCBI lineage: Eukaryota > Metazoa > Arthropoda > Insecta > Hymenoptera > Ichneumonidae > Cryptus > Cryptus armator. The sequence continues at coordinate 77,415 of CAXARG010000299.1, read as the reverse complement.
ACGGCATGGCACGGCATGGCACGGCATGGCACGGCATGGCACGGCATGGCACGGCATGGCACGGCATGGCACGGCATGGCACGGCATGGCACGGCATGGCACGGCATGGAATGGCATGGAATGGCATGGAATGGCATGGAATGGCATGGAATGGCATGGAATGGCATGGAATGGCATGGAATGGCATGGAATGGCATGGAATGGCATGGCACCGGCATGGCACCGGCATGGCACCGGCATGGCACGGCATGGCACGGCATGGCACCGCATTGAGTGGCATGGAATGGCATGGAATGGCATGGAATGGCATGGAATGGCATGGCACGGCATGGCACCGGCATGGCACGGCATGGCACCGGCATGGCACGGCATGGCACCGGCATGGCACGGCATGGCACGGCATGGCACCGGCATGGCACGGCATGGCACCGGCATGGCACGGCATGGCACGGCATGGCACCGGCATGGCACGGCATGGCACCGGCATGGCACGGCATGGCACCGGCATGGCACGGCATGGCACGGCATGGCACGGCATGGCACGGCATGGCACGGCATGGCACGGCATGGCACGGCATGGAATGGCATGGAATGGCATGGAATGGCATGGAATGGCATGGAATGGCATGGAATGGCATGGAATGGCATGGAATGGCATGGAATGGCATGGAATGGCATGGAATGGCATGGAATGGCATGGAATGGCATGGCACCGGCATGGCACCGGCATGGCACGGCATGGCACGGCATGGCACCGGCATGGCACGGCATGGAATGGCATGGAATGGCATGGAATGACATGGAATGGCATGGCACCGGCATGGCACGGCATGGCACGGCATGGCACGGCATGGCACGGCATGGCAACGGCATGGCACGGCATGGCACCGGCATGGCACGGCATGGCACCGGCATGGCACGGCATGGCACCGGCATGGCACGGCATGGCACCGCATTGAGTGGCATGGAATGGCATGGAATGGCATGGAATGGCATGGAATGGCATGGAATGGCATGGCACGGCATGGCACCGGCATGGCACGGCATGGCACCGGCATGGCACGGCATGGCACCGGCATGGCACGGCATGGCACGGCATGGCACCGGCATGGCACGGCATGGCACCGGCATGGCACGGCATGGCACGGCATGGCACGGCATGGCACCGGCATGGCACGGCATGGCACGGCATGGCACCGGCATGGCACGGCATGGAATGGCATGGAATGGCATGGAATGACATGGCACGGCATGGCACCGGCATGGCACGGCATGGCACCGGCATGGCACGGCATGGCACGGCATGGCACCGGCATGGCACGGCATGGCACCGGCATGGCACGGCATGGCACGGCATGGCACGGCATGGCACGGCATGGCACCGGCATGGCACGGCATGGCACGGCATGGCACGGCATGGAATGGCATGGAATGGCATGGAATGACATGGAATGGCATGGAATGGCATGGAATGACATGGCACGGCATGGCACCGGCATGGCACGGCATGGCACCGGCATGGCACGGCATGGCACGGCATGGCACCGGCATGGCACGGCATGGCACGGCATGGCACCGGCATGGCACGGCATGGCACGGCATGGCACGGCATGGCACGGCATGGCACCGGCATGGCACGGCATGGCACGGCATGGCACGGCATGGAATGGCATGGAATGGCATGGAATGACATGGAATGGCATGGAATGGCATGGAATGGCATGGAATGACATGGAATGGCATGGAATGGCATGGAATGGCATGGAATGGCATGGAATGGCATGGAATGGCATGGAATGGCATGGAATGGCATGGAATGGCATGGAATGGCATGGAATGGCATGGAATGGCATGGAATGGCATGGAATGGCATGGAATGGCATGGAATGGCATGGAATGGCATGGAATGGCATGGAATGGCATGGAATGGCATGGAATGGCATGGAATGGCATGGAATGGCATGGAATGGCATGGAATGGCATGGAATAGCATGGAATGGCATGGAATGGCATGGAATGGCATGGAATGACATGGAATGGCATGGCACGGCATGGCACGGCATGGCACGGCATGGCACGGCATGGCACGGCATGGCACGGCATGGCACGGCATGGCACGGCATGGCACGGCATGGCACGGCATGGCACGGCATGGCACGGCATGGCACGGCATGGCACCGGCATGGCACGGCATGGCACCGGCATGGCACCGGCATGGCACGGCATGGCACGGCATGGCACCGGCATGGCACGGCATGGCACGGCATGGCACCGGCATGGCACGGCATGGCACCGGCATGGCACCGGCATGGCACCGGCATAGCACGGCATGGCACCGGCATGGCACGGCATGGCACCGGCATGGCACCGGCATGGCACGGCATGGCACCGGCATGGCACGACATGGCACCGGCATGGCACGGCATGGCACCGGCATGGCACGGCATGGCACCGGCATGGCACGGCATGGCACCGGCATGGCACGGCATTGAATGGCATGGAATGGCATGGAATGGCATGGAATGGCATGGAATGGCATGGAATGGCATGGAATGGCATGGAATGGCATGGAATGGCATGGAATGGCATGGCACGGCATGGCACGGCATGGCACCGGCATGGCACGGCATGGCACCGGCATGGCACGGCATGGCACGGCATGGCACCGGCATGGCACGGCATGGCACCGGCATGGCACGGCATGGCACCGGCATGGTACGGCATGGCACGGCATGGCACGGCATGGCACCGGCATGGCACGGCATGGCACCGGCATGGCACGGCATGGCACCGGCATGGCACGGCATGGCACCGGCATGGCACGGCATGGCACGGCATGGCACCGGCATGGCACGGCATGGCACCGGCATGGCACGGCATGGCACGGCATGGCACGGCATGGCACGGCATGGCACCGGCATGGCACGGCATGGCACGGCATGGCACGGCATGGAATGGCATGGAATGGCATGGAATGACATGGAATGGCATGGAATGGCATGGAATGACATGGCACGGCATGGCACCGGCATGGCACGGCATGGCACCGGCATGGCACGGCATGGCACGGCATGGCACCGGCATGGCACGGCATGGCACGGCATGGCACCGGCATGGCACGGCATGGCACGGCATGGCACGGCATGGCACGGCATGGCACCGGCATGGCACGGCATGGCACGGCATGGCACGGCATGGAATGGCATGGAATGGCATGGAATGACATGGAATGGCATGGAATGGCATGGAATGGCATGGAATGACATGGAATGGCATGGAATGGCATGGAATGGCATGGAATGGCATGGAATGGCATGGAATGGCATGGAATGGCATGGAATGGCATGGAATGGCATGGAATGGCATGGAATGGCATGGAATGGCATGGAATGGCATGGAATGGCATGGAATGGCATGGAATGGCATGGAATGGCATGGAATGGCATGGAATGGCATGGAATGGCATGGAATGGCATGGAATGGCATGGAATGGCATGGAATAGCATGGAATGGCATGGAATGGCATGGAATGGCATGGAATGACATGGAATGGCATGGCACGGCATGGCACGGCATGGCACGGCATGGCACGGCATGGCACGGCATGGCACGGCATGGCACGGCATGGCACGGCATGGCACGGCATGGCACGGCATGGCACGGCATGGCACGGCATGGCACGGCATGGCACCGGCATGGCACGGCATGGCACCGGCATGGCACCGGCATGGCACGGCATGGCACGGCATGGCACCGGCATGGCACGGCATGGCACGGCATGGCACCGGCATGGCACGGCATGGCACCGGCATGGCACCGGCATGGCACCGGCATAGCACGGCATGGCACCGGCATGGCACGGCATGGCACCGGCATGGCACCGGCATGGCACGGCATGGCACCGGCATGGCACGACATGGCACCGGCATGGCACGGCATGGCACCGGCATGGCACGGCATGGCACCGGCATGGCACGGCATGGCACCGGCATGGCACGGCATTGAATGGCATGGAATGGCATGGAATGGCATGGAATGGCATGGAATGGCATGGAATGGCATGGAATGGCATGGAATGGCATGGAATGGCATGGCACGGCATGGCACGGCATGGCACCGGCATGGCACGGCATGGCACCGGCATGGCACGGCATGGCACGGCATGGCACCGGCATGGCACGGCATGGCACCGGCATGGCACGGCATGGCACCGGCATGGTACGGCATGGCACGGCATGGCACGGCATGGCACCGGCATGGCACGGCATGGCACCGGCATGGCACGGCATGGCACCGGCATGGCACCGGCATGGCACCGGCATGGCACGGCATGGCATCGGCATGGCACGGCATGGCACCGGCATGGCACGGCATGGCACCGGCATGGCACGGCATGGCACCGGCATGGCACCGGCATGGCACGGCATGGCACCGGCATGGCACGGCATGGCACGGCATGGCACGGCATGGCACGGCATGGCACGGCATGGCACGGCATGGCACGGCATGGCACGGCATGGCACCGGCATGGCACGGCATGGCACGGCATGGCACGGCATGGCACCGGCATGGCACGGCATGGCACGGCATGGCACCGGCATGGCACGGCATGGCACCGGCATGGCACGGCATGGCACGGCATGGCACGGCATGGCACGGCATGGCACGGCATGGCACGGCATGGAATGGCATGGAATGGCATGGAATGGCATGGAATGGCATGGAATGGCATGGAATGGCATGGAATGGCATGGAATGGCATGGAATGGCATGGAATGGCATGGAATGGCATGGAATGGCATGGAATGGCATGGAATGGCATGGAATGGCATGGCACCGGCATGGCACGGCATGGCACGGCATGGCACCGGCATGGCACGGCATGGAATGGCATGGAATGGCATGGAATGACATGGAATGGCATGGCACCGGCATGGCACGGCATGGCACGGCATGGCACGGCATGGCACGGCATGGCAACGGCATGGCACGGCATGGCACCGGCATGGCACGGCATGGCACCGGCATGGCACGGCATGGCACCGCATTGAGTGGCATGGAATGGCATGGAATGGCATGGAATGGCATGGAATGGCATGGCACGGCATGGCACCGGCATGGCACGGCATGGCACCGGCATGGCACGGCATGGCACCGGCATGGCACGGCATGGCACGGCATGGCACCGGCATGGCACGGCATGGCACCGGCATGGCACGGCATGGCACGGCATGGCACCGGCATGGCACGGCATGGCACGGCATGGCACCGGCATGGCACGGCATGGAATGGCATGGAATGGCATGGAATGACATGGCACGGCATGGCACCGGCATGGCACGGCATGGCACGGCATGGCACCGGCATGGCACCGGCATGGCACGGCATGGCACCGGCATGGCACCGGCATTGCACGGCATGGCACTGGCATGGCACGGCATGGCACCGGCATGGCACGGCATGGCACCGGCATGGCACGGCATGGCACGGCATGGCACCGGCATGGCACGGCATGGCACCGGCATGGCACGGCATGGCACCGGCATGGCACGGCATGGCACGGCATGGCACCGGCATGGCACCGGCATGGCACGGCATGGCACCGGCATGGCACGGCATGGCACCGGCATGGCACGGCATGGCACGGCATGGCACCGGCATGGCACGGCATGGCACGGCATGGCACCGGCATGGCACGGCATGGCACGGCATGGCACGGCATGGCACCGGCATGGGACGGCATGGCACCGGCATGGCACGGCATGGCACCGGCATGGCACGGCATGGCACCGGCATGGCACGGCATGGCACCGGCATGGCACGGCATGGCACGGCATGGCACGGCATGGCACCGGCATGGCACGGCATGGCACCGCATTGAGTGGCATGGAATGGCATGGAATGGCATGGAATGGCATGGAATGGCATGGAATGGCATGGAATGGCATGGAATGGCATGGAATGGCATGGAATGGCATGGAATGGCATGGAATGGCATGGAATGGCATGGAATGGCATGGAATGGCATGGAATGGCATGGAATGGCATGGAATGGCATGGAATGGCATGGAATGGCATGGAATGGCATGGAATGGCATGGAATGGCATGGAATGGCATGGAATGGCATGGAATGGCATGGAATGGCATGGCACCGGCAAGGCACCGGCATGGCACGGCATGGCACGGCATGGCACCGGCATGGCACGGCATGGAATGGCATGGAATGGCATGGAATGACATGGAATGGCATGGCACCGGCATGGCACCGGCATGGCACGGCATGGCACGGCATGGCACGGCATGGCACCGGCATGGCACGGCATGGCACGGCATGGCACCGGCATGGCACGGCATGGCACCGGCATGGCACGGCATGGCACCGCATTGAGTGGCATGGAATGGCATGGAATGGCATGGAATGGCATGGAATGGCATGGAATGGCATGGCACGGCATGGCACGGCATGGCACCGGCATGGCACGGCATGGCGCCGGCATGGCACGGCATGGCACCGGCATGGCACGGCATGGCACCGGCATGGCACGGCATGGCACCGGCATGGCACCGGCATGGCACGGCATGGCACCGGCATGGCACGGCATGGCACCGGCATGGCACGGCATGGCACCGGCATGGCACGGCATGGCACCGGCATGGCACCGGCATGGCACCGGCATGGCACCGGCATGGCACGGCATGGCACCGGCATGGCACGGCATGGCACCGGCATGGCACGGCATGGCACGGCATGGCACCGGCATGGCACGGCATGGCACCGGCATGGCACGGCATGGCACGGCATGGCACGGCATGGCACCGGCATGGCACGGCATGGCACCGGCATGGCACGGCATTGAATGGCATGGAATGGCATGGAATGGCATGGAATGGCATGGAATGGCATGGAATGGCATGGAATGGCATGGAATGGCATGGAATGGCATGGAATGGCATGGAATGGCATGGAATGGCATGGAATGGCATGGAATGGCATGGAATGGCATGGAATGGCATGGAATGGCATGGAATGGCATGGAATGGCATGGAATGGCATGGAATGGCATGGAATGGCATGGAATGGCATGGAATGGCATGGAATGGCATGGAATGGCATGGAATGGCATGGAATGGCATGGAATGGCATGGAATGGCATGGAATGGCATGGAATGGCATGGAATGGCATGGAATGGCATGGAATGGCATGGAATGGCATGGAATGGCATGGAATGGCATGGAATGGCATGGAATGGCATGGAATGGCATGGAATGGCATGGAATGGCATGGAATGGCATGGAATGGCATGGAATGGCATGGAATGGCATGGAATGGCATGGAATGGCATGGAATGGCATGGAATGGCATGGAATGGCATGGAATGGCATGGAATGGCATGGCACCGGCATGGCACCGGCATGGCACGGCATGGCACCGGCATGGCACCGGCATGGCACGGCATGGCACCGGCATGGCACGGCATGGCACCGGCATGGCACGGCATGGCACGGCATGGCACCGGCATGGCACGGCATGGCACCGGCATGGCACGGCATGGCACGGCATGGCACGGCATGGCACCGGCATGGCACGGCATGGCACGGCATGGCACCGGCATGGCACGGCATGGCACCGGCATGGCACGGCATGGCACGGCATGGCACGGCATGGCACGGCATGGCACGGCATGGCACGGCATGGCACGGCATGGCACGGCATGGAATGGCATGGAATGGCATGGAATGGCATGGAATGGCATGGAATGGCATGGAATGGCATGGAATGGCATGGAATGGCATGGAATGGCATGGAATGGCATGGAATGGCATGGAATGGCATGGAATGGCATGGAATGGCATGGAATGGCATGGAATGGCATGGAATGGCATGGAATGGCATGGAATGGCATGGAATGGCATGGAATGGCATGGAATGGCATGGAATGGCATGGAATGGCATGGCACCGGCATGGCACCGGCATGGCACGGCATGGCACGGCATGGCACCGGCATGGCACGGCATGGAATGGCATGGAATGGCATGGAATGACATGGAATGACATGGAATGGCATGGCACCGGCATGGCACCGGCATGGCACCGGCATGGCACGGCATGGCACGGCATGGCACGGCATGGCACGGCATGGCAACGGCATGGCACGGCATGGCACCGGCATGGCACGGCATGGCACCGGCATGGGACGGCATGGCACCGGCATGGCACGGCATGGCACCGGCATGGCACGGCATGGCACCGGCATGGCACGGCATGGCACCGGCATGGCACGGCATGGCACGGCATGGCACGGCATGGCACCGGCATGGCACGGCATGGCACCGCATTGAGTGGCATGGAATGGCATGGAATGGCATGGAATGGCATGGAATGGCATGGAATGGCATGGAATGGCATGGAATGGCATGGAATGGCATGGAATGGCATGGAATGGCATGGAATGGCATGGAATGGCATGGAATGGCATGGAATGGCATGGAATGGCATGGAATGGCATGGAATGGCATGGAATGGCATGGAATGGCATGGAATGGCATGGAATGGCATGGAATGGCATGGAATGGCATGGAATGGCATGGAATGGCATGGAATGGCATGGCACCGGCAAGGCACCGGCATGGCACGGCATGGCACGGCATGGCACCGGCATGGCACGGCATGGAATGGCATGGAATGGCATGGAATGACATGGAATGGCATGGCACCGGCATGGCACCGGCATGGCACGGCATGGCACGGCATGGCACGGCATGGCACCGGCATGGCACGGCATGGCACGGCATGGCACCGGCATGGCACGGCATGGCACCGGCATGGCACGGCATGGCACCGCATTGAGTGGCATGGAATGGCATGGAATGGCATGGAATGGCATGGAATGGCATGGAATGGCATGGCACGGCATGGCACGGCATGGCACCGGCATGGCACGGCATGGCGCCGGCATGGCACGGCATGGCACCGGCATGGCACGGCATGGCACCGGCATGGCACGGCATGGCACCGGCATGGCACCGGCATGGCACGGCATGGCACCGGCATGGCACGGCATGGCACCGGCATGGCACGGCATGGCACCGGCATGGCACGGCATGGCACCGGCATGGCACCGGCATGGCACCGGCATGGCACCGGCATGGCACGGCATGGCACCGGCATGGCACGGCATGGCACCGGCATGGCACGGCATGGCACGGCATGGCACCGGCATGGCACGGCATGGCACCGGCATGGCACGGCATGGCACGGCATGGCACGGCATGGCACCGGCATGGCACGGCATGGCACCGGCATGGCACGGCATTGAATGGCATGGAATGGCATGGAATGGCATGGAATGGCATGGAATGGCATGGAATGGCATGGAATGGCATGGAATGGCATGGAATGGCATGGAATGGCATGGAATGGCATGGAATGGCATGGAATGGCATGGAATGGCATGGAATGGCATGGAATGGCATGGAATGGCATGGAATGGCATGGAATGGCATGGAATGGCATGGAATGGCATGGAATGGCATGGAATGGCATGGAATGGCATGGAATGGCATGGAATGGCATGGAATGGCATGGAATGGCATGGAATGGCATGGAATGGCATGGAATGGCATGGAATGGCATGGAATGGCATGGAATGGCATGGAATGGCATGGAATGGCATGGAATGGCATGGAATGGCATGGAATGGCATGGAATGGCATGGAATGGCATGGAATGGCATGGAATGGCATGGAATGGCATGGAATGGCATGGAATGGCATGGAATGGCATGGAATGGCATGGAATGGCATGGAATGGCATGGAATGGCATGGAATGGCATGGAATGGCATGGAATGGCATGGAATGGCATGGCACCGGCATGGCACCGGCATGGCACGGCATGGCACCGGCATGGCACCGGCATGGCACGGCATGGCACCGGCATGGCACGGCATGGCACCGGCATGGCACGGCATGGCACGGCATGGCACCGGCATGGCACGGCATGGCACCGGCATGGCACGGCATGGCACGGCATGGCACGGCATGGCACCGGCATGGCACGGCATGGCACGGCATGGCACCGGCATGGCACGGCATGGCACCGGCATGGCACGGCATGGCACGGCATGGCACGGCATGGCACGGCATGGCACGGCATGGCACGGCATGGCACGGCATGGCACGGCATGGAATGGCATGGAATGGCATGGAATGGCATGGAATGGCATGGAATGGCATGGAATGGCATGGAATGGCATGGAATGGCATGGAATGGCATGGAATGGCATGGAATGGCATGGAATGGCATGGAATGGCATGGAATGGCATGGAATGGCATGGAATGGCATGGAATGGCATGGAATGGCATGGAATGGCATGGAATGGCATGGAATGGCATGGAATGGCATGGAATGGCATGGAATGGCATGGCACCGGCATGGCACCGGCATGGCACGGCATGGCACGGCATGGCACCGGCATGGCACGGCATGGAATGGCATGGAATGGCATGGAATGACATGGAATGACATGGAATGGCATGGCACCGGCATGGCACCGGCATGGCACCGGCATGGCACGGCATGGCACGGCATGGCACGGCATGGCACGGCATGGCAACGGCATGGCACGGCATGGCACCGGCATGGCACGGCATGGCACCGGCATGGCACGGCATGGCACCGCATTGAGTGGCATGGAATGGCATGGAATGGCATGGAATGGCATGGAATGGCATGGCACGGCATGGCACCGGCATGGCACGGCATGGCACCGGCATGGCACGGCATGGCACCGGCATGGCACGGCATGGCACCGGCATGGCACGGCATGGCACCGGCATGGCACGGCATGGCACCGGCATGGCACCGGCATGGCACCGGCATGGCACCGGCATGGCACCGGCATGGCACGGCATGGCACGGCATGGCACCGGCATGGCACGGCATGGCACGGCATGGCACCGGCATGGCACCGGCATGGCACGGCATGGCACCGGCATGGCACGGCATGGCACCGGCATGGCACCGGCATTGCACGGCATGGCACTGGCATGGCACGGCATGGCACCGGCATGGCACGGCATGGCACCGGCATGGCACGGCATGGCACCGGCATGGCACCGGCATGGCACGGCATGGCACCGGCATGGCACCGGCATGGCACGGCATGGCACCGGCATGGCACCGGCATTGCACGGCATGGCACCGGCATGGCACGGCATGGCACCGGCATGGCACGGCATGGCACGGCATGGCACCGGCATGGCACGGCATGGCACGGCATGGCACGGCATGGCACCGGCATGGCACGGCATGGCACCGGCATGGCACCGGCATGGCACGGCATGGCACCGGCATGGCACGGCATGGCACCGGCATGGCACCGGCATGGCACGGCATGGCACCGGCATGGCACCGGCATGGCACGGCATGGCACGGCATGGCACCGGCATGGCACCGGCATGGCACGGCATGGCACCGGCATGGCACGGCATGGCACCGGCATGGCACCGGCATTGCACGGCATGGCACTGGCATGGCACGGCATGGCACCGGCATGGCACCGGCATGGCACGGCATGGCACCGGCATGGCACGGCATGGCACCGGCATGGCACGGCATGGCACCGGCATGGCACGGCATGGCACCGGCATGGCACGGCATGGCACGGCATGGCACCGGCATGGCACCGGCATGGCACGGCATGGCACCGGCATGGCACGGCATGGAATGGCATGGAATGGCATGGAATGGCATGGAATGGCATGGAATGGCATGGAATGGCATGGAATGGCATGGAATGGCATGGAATGGCATGGAATGGCATGGAATGGCATGGAATGGCATGGAATGGCATGGAATGGCATGGAATGGCATGGAATGGCATGGAATGGCATGGAATGTCATGGAATGGCATGGAATGGCATGGAATGGCATGGAATGGCATGGAATGGCATGGAATGGCATGGAATGGCATGGAATGGCATGGAATGGCATGGAATGGCATGGAATGGCATGGAATGGCATGGAATGGCATGGAATGGCATGGCACCGGCATGGAATGGCATGGCACCGGCATGGCACGGCATGGCACCGGCATGGCACGGCATGGCACCGGCATGGCACGGCATGGCACCGGCATGGCACGGCATGGCACCGCATTGAGTGGCATGGAATGGCATGGAATGGCATGGAATGGCATGGAATGGCATGGAATGGCATGGCACGGCATGGCACCGGCATGGCACGGCATGGCACCGGCATGGCACGGCATGGCACCGGCATGGCACGGCATGGCACCGGCATGGCACGGCATGGCACCGGCATGGCACGGCATGGCACCGGCATGGCACGGCATGGCACGGCATGGCACCGGCATGGCACCGGCATGGCACGGCATGGCACCGGCATGGCACGGCATGGCACCGGCATGGCACGGCATGGCACGGCATGGCACCGGCATGGCACGGCATGGCACGGCATGGCACGGCATGGCACCGGCATGGCACGGCATGGCACCGGCATCGCACGGCATGGCACCGGCATCGCACGGCATGGCACCGGCATGGCACCGGCATGGCACGGCATGGCACCGGCATGGCACGGCATGGCACCGGCATGGCACGGCATGGCACCGGCATGGCACGGCATGGCACCGGCATGGCACCGGCATGGCACCGGCATGGCACGGCATGGCACCGGCATGGCACGGCATGGCACCGGCATGGCACGGCATGGCACGGCATGGCACCGGCATGGCACGGCATGGCACCGGCATGGCACGGCATGGCACCGGCATGGCACGGCATGGCACCGGCATGGCACGGCATGGCACCGGCATGGCACGGCATGGCACCGGCATGGCACGGCATGGCACGGCATGGCACGGCATGGCACCGGCATGGCACGGCATGGCACCGGCATGGCACGGCATTGAATGGCATGGAATGGCATGGAATGGCATGGAATGGCATGGAATGGCATGGAATGGCATGGAATGGCATGGAATGGCATGGAATGGCATGGAATGGCATGGAATGGCATGGAATGGCATGGAATGGCATGGAATGGCATGGAATGGCATGGAATGGCATGGAATGGCATGGAATGGCATGGAATGGCATGGAATGGCATGGAATGGCATGGAATGGCATGGAATGGCATGGAATGGCATGGAATGGCATGGAATGGCATGGAATGGCATGGAATGGCATGGAATGGCATGGAATGGCATGGAATGGCATGGAATGGCATGGAATGGCATGGAATGGCATGGAATGGCATGGAATGGCATGGAATGGCATGGAATGGCATGGAATGGCATGGAATGGCATGGAATGGCATGGAATGGCATGGAATGGCATGGAATGGCATGGAATGGCATGGAATGGCATGGAATGGCATGGAATGGCATGGAATGGCATGGAATGGCATGGAATGGCATGGAATGGCATGGAATGGCATGGAATGGCATGGAATGGCATGGAATGGCATGGAATGGCATGGAATGGCATGGAATGGCATGGAATGGCATGGAATGGCATGGAATGGCATGGAATGGCATGGAATGGCATGGAATGGCATGGAATGGCATGGAATGGCATGGAATGGCATGGAATGGCATGGAATGGCATGGAATGGCATGGAATGGCATGGAATGGCATGGAATGGCATGGAATGGCATGGAATGGCATGGAATGGCATGGAATGGCATGGAATGGCATGGAATGGCATGGCACCGGCAAGGCACCGGCATGGCACGGCATGGCACGGCATGGCACCGGCATGGCACGGCATGGAATGGCATGGAATGGCATGGAATGACATGGAATGGCATGGCACCGGCATGGCACCGGCATGGCACGGCATGGCACGGCATGGCACCGGCATGGCACGGCATGGCACGGCATGGCACCGGCATGGCACGGCATGGCACCGGCATGGCACGGCATGGCACCGCATTGAGTGGCATGGAATGGCATGGAATGGCATGGAATGGCATGGAATGGCATGGCACGGCATGGCACGGCATGGCACCGGCATGGCACGGCATGGCGCCGGCATGGCACGGCATGGCACCGGCATGGCACGGCATGGCACCGGCATGGCACGGCATGGCACCGGCATGGCACGGCATGGCACCGGCATGGCACGGCATGGCACCGGCATGGCACGGCATGGCACCGGCATGGCACGGCATGGCACCGGCATGGCACCGGCATGGCACCGGCATGGCACCGGCATGGCACGGCATGGCACCGGCATGGCACGGCATGGCACCGGCATGGCACGGCATGGCACGGCATGGCACCGGCATGGCACGGCATGGCACCGGCATGGCACGGCATGGCACCGGCATGGCACGGCATGGCACGGCATGGCACGGCATGGCACCGGCATGGCACGGCATGGCACCGGCATGGCACGGCATTGAATGGCATGGAATGGCATGGAATGGCATGGAATGGCATGGAATGGCATGGAATGGCATGGAATGGCATGGAATGGCATGGAATGGCATGGAATGGCATGGAATGGCATGGAATGGCATGGAATGGCATGGAATGGCATGGAATGGCATGGAATGGCATGGAATGGCATGGAATGGCATGGAATGGCATGGAATGGCATGGAATGGCATGGAATGGCATGGAATGGCATGGAATGGCATGGAATGGCATGGAATGGCATGGAATGGCATGGAATGGCATGGAATGGCATGGAATGGCATGGAATGGCATGGAATGGCATGGAATGGCATGGAATGGCATGGAATGGCATGGAATGGCATGGAATGGCATGGAATGGCATGGAATGGCATGGAATGGCATGGAATGGCATGGAATGGCATGGAATGGCATGGAATGGCATGGCACCGGCATGGCACCGGCATGGCACCGGCATGGCACCGGCATGGCACGGCATGGCACCGGCATGGCACGGCATGGCACCGGCATGGCACGGCATGGCACCGGCATGGCACGGCATGGCACCGGCATGGCACGGCATGGCACCGGCATGGCACGGCATGGCACGGCATGGCACGGCATGGCACCGGCATGGCACGGCATGGCACGGCATGGCACCGGCATGGCACGGCATGGCACCGGCATGGCACGGCATGGCACCGGCATGGCACGGCATGGCACCGGCATGGCACGGCATGGCACGGCATGGCACGGCATGGCACCGGCATGGCACGGCATGGCACCGGCATGGCACGGCATGGCACCGGCATGGCACGGCATGGCACCGGCATGGCACCGGCATGGCACGGCATGGCACCGGCATGGCACGGCATGGCACCGGCATGGCACGGCATGGCACCGGCATGGCACGGCATGGCACCGGCATGGCACGGCATGGCACCGGCATGGCACCGGCATTGCACGGCATGGCACCGGCATGGCACGGCATGGCACCGGCATGGCACGGCATGGCACCGGCATGGCACGGCATGGCACCGGCATGGCACGGCATGGCACGGCATGGCACGGCATGGCACGGCATGGCACCGGCATGGCACGGCATGGCACGGCATGGCACGGCATGGCACGGCATGGCACGGCATGGCACGGCATGGCACGGCATGGCACCGGCATGGCACGGCATGGCACGGCATGGCACGGCATGGCACGGCATGGCACGGCATTGAATGGCATGGAATGGCATGGAATGGCATGGAATGGCATGGAATGGAATGGAATGGCATGGAATGGCATGGAATGGCATGGAATGGCATGGAATGGCATGGAATGGCATGGAATGGCATGGAATGGCATGGAATGTCATGGAATGGCATGGAATGGCATGGAATACCATGGAATGGCATGGAATGGCATGGAATGGCATGGAATGGCATGGAATGGCATGGAATGGCATGGAATGGCATGGAATGGCATGGAATGGCATGGAATGACATGGAATGGCATGGCACCGGCATGGCACCGGCATGGCACGGCATGGCACGGCATGGCACGGCATGGCACCGGCATGGCACGGCATGGCACCGGCATGGCACCGGCATGGCACGGCATGGCACCGGCATGGCACGGCATGGCACCGCATTGAGTGGCATGGAATGGCATGGAATGGCATGGAATGGCATGGCACGGCATGGCACGGCATGGCACCGGCATGGCACGGCATGGCACCGGCATGGCACGGCATGGCACCGGCATGGCACGGCATGGCACCGGCATGGCACGGCATGGCACCGGCATGGCACGGCATGGCACCGGCATGGCACGGCATGGCACCGGCATGGCACGGCATGGCACCGGCATGGCACGGCATGGCACCGACATGGCACCGGCATGGCACCGGCATGGCACCGGCATGGCACGGCATGGCACGGCATGGCACCGGCATGGCACGGCATGGCACCGGCATGGCACCGGCATGGCACAGGCATGGCACCGGCATGGCACGGCATGGCACGGCATGGCACCGGCATGGCACGGCATGGCACCGGCATGGCACGGCATGGCACGGCATGGCACGGCATGGCACGGCATGGCACCGGCATGGCACGGCATGGCACGGCATGGCACCGGCATGGCACGGCATGGCACGGCATGGCACCGGCATGGCACGGCATGGCACGGCATGGCACCGGCATGGCACGGCATGGCACCGGCATGGCACGGCATGGCACGGCATGGCACGGCATGGCACGGCATGGCACGGCATGGCACGGCATGGCACGGCATGGAATGGCATGGAATGGCATGGAATGGCATGGAATGGCATGGAATGGCATGGAATGGCATGGAATGGCATGGAATGGCATGGAATGGCATGGAATGGCATGGAATGGCATGGAATGGCATGGAATGGCATGGAATGGCATGGAATGGCATGGAATGGCATGGAATGGCATGGAATGGCATGGAATGGCATGGAATGGCATGGAATGGCATGGAATGGCATGGAATGGCATGGCACCGGCATGGCACCGGCATGGCACGGCATGGCACGGCATGGCACCGGCATGGCACGGCATGGAATGGCATGGAATGGCATGGCACCGGCATGGCACCGGCATGGCACGGCATGGCACGGCATGGCACCGGCATGGCACGGCATGGCACCGGCATGGCACGGCATGGCACCGGCATGGCACGGCATGGCACCGCATTGAGTGGCATGGAATGGCATGGAATGGCATGGAATGGCATGGAATGGCATGGAATGGCATGGCACGGCATGGCACCGGCATGGCACGGCATGGCACCGGCATGGCACGGCATGGCACCGGCATGGCACGGCATGGCACCGGCATGGCACGGCATGGCACGGCATGGCACCGGCATGGCACGGCATGGCACCGGCATGGCACCGGCATTGCACGGCATGGCACCGGCATGGCACGGCATGGCACCGGCATGGCACGGCATGGCACCGGCATGGCACCGGCATGGCACGGCATGGCACCGGCATGGCACGGCATGGCACGGCATGGCACCGGCATGGCACGGCATGGCACCGGCATGGCACGGCATGGCACCGGCATGGCACGGCATGGCACCGGCATGGCACGGCATTGCACCGGCATGGCACCGGCATTGCACGGCATGGCACCGGCATGGCACGGCATGGCACCGGCATGGCACGGCATGGCACCGGCATGGCACGGCATGGCACCGGCATGGCACGGCATGGCACCGGCATGGCACCGGCATGGCACCGGCATGGCACCGGCATGGCACGGCATGGCACCGGCATGGCACGGCATGGCACCGGCATGGCACGGCATGGCACGGCATGGCACCGGCATGGCACGGCATGGCACCGGCATGGCACGGCATGGCACCGGCATGGCACGGCATGGCACGGCATGGCACGGCATGGCACCGGCATGGCACGGCATGGCACCGGCATGGCACGGCATTGAATGGCATGGAATGGCATGGAATGGCATGGAATGGCATGGAATGGCATGGAATGGCATGGAATGGCATGGAATGGCATGGAATGGCATGGAATGGCATGGAATGGCATGGAATGGCATGGAATGGCATGGAATGGCATGGAATGGCATGGCACCGGCATGGCACCGGCATGGCACGGCATGGCACGGCATGGCACCGGCATGGCACGGCATGGAATGGCATGGAATGGCATGGAATGACATGGAATGACATGGAATGGCATGGCACCGGCATGGCACCGGCATGGCACCGGCATGGCACGGCATGGCACGGCATGGCACGGCATGGCACGGCATGGCAACGGCATGGCACGGCATGGCACCGGCATGGCACGGCATGGCACCGGCATGGCACGGCATGGCACCGCATTGAGTGGCATGGAATGGCATGGAATGGCATGGAATGGCATGGAATGGCATGGCACGGCATGGCACCGGCATGGCACGGCATGGCACCGGCATGGCACGGCATGGCACCGGCATGGCACGGCATGGCACCGGCATGGCACGGCATGGCACCGGCATGGCACCGGCATGGCACCGGCATGGCACCGGCATGGCACCGGCATGGCACGGCATGGCACGGCATGGCACCGGCATGGCACGGCATGGCACGGCATGGCACCGGCATGGCACCGGCATGGCACGGCATGGCACCGGCATGGCACGGCATGGCACCGGCATGGCACCGGCATTGCACGGCATGGCACTGGCATGGCACGGCATGGCACCGGCATGGCACGGCATGGCACCGGCATGGCACGGCATGGCACCGGCATGGCACCGGCATGGCACGGCATGGCACCGGCATGGCACGGCATGGCACGGCATGGCACCGGCATGGCACGGCATGGCACCGGCATGGCACCGGCATTGCACGGCATGGCACCGGCATGGCACGGCATGGCACCGGCATGGCACGGCATGGCACCGGCATGGCACGGCATGGCACCGGCATGGCACCGGCATGGCACGGCATGGCACCGGCATGGCACGGCATGGCACCGGCATGGCACGGCATGGCACCGGCATGGCACGGCATGGCACCGGCATGGCACGGCATGGCACGGCATGGCACCGGCATGGCACCGGCATGGCACGGCATGGCACCGGCATGGCACGGCATGGAATGGCATGGAATGGCATGGAATGGCATGGAATGGCATGGAATGGCATGGAATGGCATGGAATGGCATGGAATGGCATGGCACCGGCATGGCACCGGCATGGCACGGCATGGCACGGCATGGCACGGCATGGCAACGGCATGGCACGGCATGGCACCGGCATGGCACGGCATGGCACGGCATGGCACCGGCATGGCACGGCATGGCACCGGCATGGCACCGGCATTGCACGGCATGGCACCGGCATGGCACGGCATGGCACCGGCATGGCACGGCATGGCACCGGCATGGCACGGCATGGCACCGGCATGGCACCGGCATGGCACGGCATGGCACCGGCATGGCACGGCATGGCACCGGCATGGCACGGCATGGCACCGGCATGGCACGGCATGGCACCGGCATGGCACCGGCATGGCACGGCATGGCACGGCATGGCACGGCATGGCACCGGCATGGCACGGCATGGCACCGGCATGGCACGGCATGGCACGGCATGGCACCGGCATGGCACGGCATGGCACGGCATGGCACCGGCATGGCACGGCATGGCACCGGCATGGCACCGGCATGGCACCGGCATAGCACGGCATGGCACCGGCATGGCACGGCATTGAATGGCATGGAATGGCATGGAATGGCATGGAATGGCATGGAATGGCATGGAATGGCATGGAATGGCATGGAATGGCATGGCACCGCATGGCACGGCATGGAATGGCATGGAATGGCATGGCACCGCATGGCACGGCATGGCACGGCATGGCACGGCATTGAATGGCATGGAATGGCATTGAATGGCATGGAATGGCATGGAATGGCATGGAATGGCATGGAATGGCATGGAATGGCATGGAATGGCATGGAATGGCATGGAATGGCATGGAATGGCATGGAATGGCATGGAATGGCATGGAATGGCATGGAATGGCATGGAATGGCATGGAATGGCATGGAATGGCATGGAATGGCATGGAATGGCATGGAATGGCATGGAATGGCATGGAATGGCATGGAATGGCATGGAATGGCATGGCACCGGCATGGCACGGCATGGCACGGCATGGCACGGCATGGAATGGCATGGAATGGCATGGAATGACATGGAATGGCATGGCACCGGCATGGCACGGCATGGCACGGCATGGCACGGCATGGCACGGCATGGCACGGCATGGCAACGGCATGGCACGGCATGGCACCGGCATGGCACGGCATGGCACCGGCATGGCACGGCATGGCACCGCATTGAGTGGCATGGAATGGCATGGAATGGCATGGAATGGCATGGAATGGCATGGCACGGCATGGCACCGGCATGGCACGGCATGGCACCGGCATGGCACGGCATGGCACCGGCATGGCACGGCATGGCACGGCATGGCACCGGCATGGCACGGCATGGCACCGGCATGGCACGGCATGGCACGGCATGGCACCGGCATGGCACGGCATGGCACGGCATGGCACCGGCATGGCACGGCATGGAATGGCATGGAATGGCATGGAATGACATGGCACGGCATGGCACCGGCATGGCACGGCATGGCACGGCATGGCACCGGCATGGCACCGGCATGGCACGGCATGGCACCGGCATGGCACCGGCATTGCACGGCATGGCACTGGCATGGCACGGCATGGCACCGGCATGGCACGGCATGGCACCGGCATGGCACGGCATGGCACGGCATGGCACCGGCATGGCACGGCATGGCACCGGCATGGCACGGCATGGCACCGGCATGGCACGGCATGGCACGGCATGGCACCGGCATGGCACCGGCATGGCACGGCATGGCACCGGCATGGCACGGCATGGCACCGGCATGGCACGGCATGGCACGGCATGGCACCGGCATGGCACGGCATGGCACGGCATGGCACCGGCATGGCACGGCATGGCACGGCATGGCACGGCATGGCACCGGCATGGGACGGCATGGCACCGGCATGGCACGGCATGGCACCGGCATGGCACGGCATGGCACCGGCATGGCACGGCATGGCACCGGCATGGCACGGCATGGCACCGGCATGGCACGGCATGGCACCGGCATGGCACGGCATGGCACCGCATTGAGTGGCATGGAATGGCATGGAATGGCATGGAATGGCATGGAATGGCATGGAATGGCATGGAATGGCATGGAATGGCATGGAATGGCATGGAATGGCATGGAATGGCATGGAATGGCATGGAATGGCATGGAATGGCATGGAATGGCATGGAATGGCATGGAATGGCATGGAATGGCATGGAATGGCATGGAATGGCATGGAATGGCATGGAATGGCATGGAATGGCATGGAATGGCATGGAATGGCATGGAATGGCATGGAATGGCATGGAATGGCATGGCACCGGCAAGGCACCGGCATGGCACGGCATGGCACGGCATGGCACCGGCATGGCACGGCATGGAATGGCATGGAATGGCATGGAATGACATGGAATGGCATGGCACCGGCATGGCACCGGCATGGCACGGCATGGCACGGCATGGCACGGCATGGCACCGGCATGGCACGGCATGGCACGGCATGGCACCGGCATGGCACGGCATGGCACCGGCATGGCACGGCATGGCACCGCATTGAGTGGCATGGAATGGCATGGAATGGCATGGAATGGCATGGAATGGCATGGAATGGCATGGCACGGCATGGCACGGCATGGCACCGGCATGGCACGGCATGGCGCCGGCATGGCACGGCATGGCACCGGCATGGCACGGCATGGCACCGGCATGGCACGGCATGGCACCGGCATGGCACCGGCATGGCACGGCATGGCACCGGCATGGCACGGCATGGCACCGGCATGGCACGGCATGGCACCGGCATGGCACGGCATGGCACCGGCATGGCACCGGCATGGCACCGGCATGGCACCGGCATGGCACGGCATGGCACCGGCATGGCACGGCATGGCACCGGCATGGCACGGCATGGCACGGCATGGCACCGGCATGGCACGGCATGGCACCGGCATGGCACGGCATGGCACGGCATGGCACGGCATGGCACCGGCATGGCACGGCATGGCACCGGCATGGCACGGCATTGAATGGCATGGAATGGCATGGAATGGCATGGAATGGCATGGAATGGCATGGAATGGCATGGAATGGCATGGAATGGCATGGAATGGCATGGAATGGCATGGAATGGCATGGAATGGCATGGAATGGCATGGAATGGCATGGAATGGCATGGAATGGCATGGAATGGCATGGAATGGCATGGAATGGCATGGAATGGCATGGAATGGCATGGAATGGCATGGAATGGCATGGAATGGCATGGAATGGCATGGAATGGCATGGAATGGCATGGAATGGCATGGAATGGCATGGAATGGCATGGAATGGCATGGAATGGCATGGAATGGCATGGAATGGCATGGAATGGCATGGAATGGCATGGAATGGCATGGAATGGCATGGAATGGCATGGAATGGCATGGAATGGCATGGAATGGCATGGAATGGCATGGAATGGCATGGAATGGCATGGAATGGCATGGAATGGCATGGAATGGCATGGAATGGCATGGAATGGCATGGAATGGCATGGAATGGCATGGAATGGCATGGAATGGCATGGCACCGGCATGGCACCGGCATGGCACGGCATGGCACCGGCATGGCACCGGCATGGCACGGCATGGCACCGGCATGGCACGGCATGGCACCGGCATGGCACGGCATGGCACGGCATGGCACCGGCATGGCACGGCATGGCACCGGCATGGCACGGCATGGCACGGCATGGCACGGCATGGCACCGGCATGGCACGGCATGGCACGGCATGGCACCGGCATGGCACGGCATGGCACCGGCATGGCACGGCATGGCACGGCATGGCACGGCATGGCACGGCATGGCACGGCATGGCACGGCATGGCACGGCATGGCACGGCATGGAATGGCATGGAATGGCATGGAATGGCATGGAATGGCATGGAATGGCATGGAATGGCATGGAATGGCATGGAATGGCATGGAATGGCATGGAATGGCATGGAATGGCATGGAATGGCATGGAATGGCATGGAATGGCATGGAATGGCATGGAATGGCATGGAATGGCATGGAATGGCATGGAATGGCATGGAATGGCATGGAATGGCATGGAATGGCATGGAATGGCATGGAATGGCATGGAATGGCATGGCACCGGCATGGCACCGGCATGGCACGGCATGGCACGGCATGGCACCGGCATGGCACGGCATGGAATGGCATGGAATGGCATGGAATGACATGGAATGACATGGAATGGCATGGCACCGGCATGGCACCGGCATGGCACCGGCATGGCACGGCATGGCACGGCATGGCACGGCATGGCACGGCATGGCAACGGCATGGCACGGCATGGCACCGGCATGGCACGGCATGGCACCGGCATGGCACGGCATGGCACCGCATTGAGTGGCATGGAATGGCATGGAATGGCATGGAATGGCATGGAATGGCATGGCACGGCATGGCACCGGCATGGCACGGCATGGCACCGGCATGGCACGGCATGGCACCGGCATGGCACGGCATGGCACCGGCATGGCACGGCATGGCACCGGCATGGCACGGCATGGCACCGGCATGGCACCGGCATGGCACCGGCATGGCACCGGCATGGCACCGGCATGGCACGGCATGGCACGGCATGGCACCGGCATGGCACGGCATGGCACGGCATGGCACCGGCATGGCACCGGCATGGCACGGCATGGCACCGGCATGGCACGGCATGGCACCGGCATGGCACCGGCATTGCACGGCATGGCACTGGCATGGCACGGCATGGCACCGGCATGGCACGGCATGGCACCGGCATGGCACGGCATGGCACCGGCATGGCACCGGCATGGCACGGCATGGCACCGGCATGGCACCGGCATGGCACGGCATGGCACCGGCATGGCACCGGCATTGCACGGCATGGCACCGGCATGGCACGGCATGGCACCGGCATGGCACGGCATGGCACGGCATGGCACCGGCATGGCACGGCATGGCACGGCATGGCACGGCATGGCACCGGCATGGCACGGCATGGCACCGGCATGGCACCGGCATGGCACGGCATGGCACCGGCATGGCACGGCATGGCACCGGCATGGCACCGGCATGGCACGGCATGGCACCGGCATGGCACCGGCATGGCACGGCATGGCACGGCATGGCACCGGCATGGCACCGGCATGGCACGGCATGGCACCGGCATGGCACGGCATGGCACCGGCATGGCACCGGCATTGCACGGCATGGCACTGGCATGGCACGGCATGGCACCGGCATGGCACCGGCATGGCACGGCATGGCACCGGCATGGCACGGCATGGCACCGGCATGGCACGGCATGGCACCGGCATGGCACGGCATGGCACCGGCATGGCACGGCATGGCACGGCATGGCACCGGCATGGCACCGGCATGGCACGGCATGGCACCGGCATGGCACGGCATGGAATGGCATGGAATGGCATGGAATGGCATGGAATGGCATGGAATGGCATGGAATGGCATGGAATGGCATGGAATGGCATGGAATGGCATGGAATGGCATGGAATGGCATGGAATGGCATGGAATGGCATGGAATGGCATGGAATGGCATGCAATGGCATGGAATGTCATGGAATGGCATGGAATGGCATGGAATGGCATGGAATGGCATGGAATGGCATGGAATGGCATGGAATGGCATGGAATGGCATGGAATGGCATGGAATGGCATGGAATGGCATGGAATGGCATGGAATGGCATGGAATGGCATGGCACCGGCATGGAATGGCATGGCACCGGCATGGCACGGCATGGCACCGGCATGGCACGGCATGGCACCGGCATGGCACGGCATGGCACCGGCATGGCACGGCATGGCACCGCATTGAGTGGCATGGAATGGCATGGAATGGCATGGAATGGCATGGAATGGCATGGAATGGCATGGCACGGCATGGCACCGGCATGGCACGGCATGGCACCGGCATGGCACGGCATGGCACCGGCATGGCACGGCATGGCACCGGCATGGCACGGCATGGCACCGGCATGGCACGGCATGGCACCGGCATGGCACGGCATGGCACGGCATGGCACCGGCATGGCACCGGCATGGCACGGCATGGCACCGGCATGGCACGGCATGGCACCGGCATGGCACGGCATGGCACGGCATGGCACCGGCATGGCACGGCATGGCACGGCATGGCACGGCATGGCACCGGCATGGCACGGCATGGCACCGGCATCGCACGGCATGGCACCGGCATCGCACGGCATGGCACCGGCATGGCACGGCATGGCACCGGCATGGCACGGCATGGCACGGCATTGAATGGCATGGAATGGCATGGAATGGCATGGAATGGCATGGAATGGCATGGAATGGCATGGAATGGCATGGAATGGCATGGAATGGCATGGAATGGCATGGAATGGCATGGAATGGCATGGAATGGCATGGAATGGCATGGAATGGCATGGAATGGCATGGAATGGCATGGAATGGCATGGAATGGCATGGAATGGCATGGCACCGGCATGGCACCGGCATGGCACGGCATGGCACGGCATGGCACGGCATGGCACCGGCATGGCATGGCACCGGCATGGCATGGCACCGGCATGGCACGGCATGACACGGCATGGCACCGGCATGGCACGGCATGGAATGGCATGGAATGGCATGGAATGACATGGAATGGCATGGCACCGGCATGGCACCGGCATGGCACGGCATGGCACGGCATGGCACCGGCATGGCACGGCATGGCACCGGCATGGCACGGCATGGCACCGCATTGAGTGGCATGGAATGGCATGGAATGGCATGGAATGGCATGGAATGGCATGGAATGGCATGGCACGGCATGGCACGGCATGGCACCGGCATGGCACGGCATGGCGCCGGCATGGCACGGCATGGCACCGGCATGGCACGGCATGGCACCGGCATGGCACGGCATGGCACCGGCATGGCACGGCATGGCACCGGCATGGCACGGCATGGCACCGGCATGGCACCGGCATGGCACCGGCATGGCACGGCATGGCACCGGCATGGCACGGCATGGCACCGGCATGGCACGGCATGGCACGGCATGGCACCGGCATGGCACGGCATGGCACCGGCATGGCACGGCATGGCACCGGCATGGCACGGCATGGCACCGGCATGGCACGGCATGGCACCGGCATGGCACGGCATGGCACGGCATGGCACGGCATGGCACCGGCATGGCACGGCATGGCACCGGCATGGCACGGCATTGAATGGCATGGAATGGCATGGAATGGCATGGAATGGCATGGAATGGCATGGAATGGCATGGAATGGCATGGAATGGCATGGAATGGCATGGAATGGCATGGAATGGCATGGAATGGCATGGAATGGCATGGAATGGCATGGAATGGCATGGAATGGCATGGAATGGCATGGAATGGCATGGAATGGCATGGAATGGCATGGAATGGCATGGAATGGCATGGAATGGCATGGAATGGCATGGAATGGCATGGAATGGCATGGAATGGCATGGAATGGCATGGAATGGCATGGAATGGCATGGAATGGCATGGAATGGCATGGAATGGCATGGAATGGCATGGAATGGCATGGAATGGCATGGAATGGCATGGAATGGCATGGAATGGCATGGAATGGCATGGAATGGCATGGAATGGCATGGAATGGCATGGAATGGCATGGAATGGCATGGAATGGCATGGAATGGCATGGAATGGCATGGAATGGCATGGAATGGCATGGAATGGCATGGAATGGCATGGAATGGCATGGAATGGCATGGAATGGCATGGAATGGCATGGAATGGCATGGAATGGCATGGAATGGCATGGAATGGCATGGAATGGCATGGAATGGCATGGAATGGCATGGAATGGCATGGAATGGCATGGAATGGCATGGAATGGCATGGAATGGCATGGAATGGCATGGAATGGCATGGAATGGCATGGAATGGCATGGAATGGCATGGAATGGCATGGAATGGCATGGAATGGCATGGAATGGCATGGAATGGCATGGAATGGCATGGAATGGCATGGAATGGCATGGAATGGCATGGAATGGCATGGAATGGCATGGAATGGCATGGCACCGGCAAGGCACCGGCATGGCACGGCATGGCACGGCATGGCACCGGCATGGCACGGCATGGAATGGCATGGAATGGCATGGAATGACATGGAATGGCATGGCACCGGCATGGCACCGGCATGGCACGGCATGGCACGGCATGGCACCGGCATGGCACGGCATGGCACGGCATGGCACCGGCATGGCACGGCATGGCACCGGCATGGCACGGCATGGCACCGCATTGAGTGGCATGGAATGGCATGGAATGGCATGGAATGGCATGGAATGGCATGGCACGGCATGGCACGGCATGGCACCGGCATGGCACGGCATGGCGCCGGCATGGCACGGCATGGCACCGGCATGGCACGGCATGGCACCGGCATGGCACGGCATGGCACCGGCATGGCACGGCATGGCACCGGCATGGCACGGCATGGCACCGGCATGGCACGGCATGGCACCGGCATGGCACGGCATGGCACCGGCATGGCACCGGCATGGCACCGGCATGGCACCGGCATGGCACGGCATGGCACCGGCATGGCACGGCATGGCACCGGCATGGCACGGCATGGCACGGCATGGCACCGGCATGGCACGGCATGGCACCGGCATGGCACGGCATGGCACCGGCATGGCACGGCATGGCACGGCATGGCACGGCATGGCACCGGCATGGCACGGCATGGCACCGGCATGGCACGGCATTGAATGGCATGGAATGGCATGGAATGGCATGGAATGGCATGGAATGGCATGGAATGGCATGGAATGGCATGGAATGGCATGGAATGGCATGGAATGGCATGGAATGGCATGGAATGGCATGGAATGGCATGGAATGGCATGGAATGGCATGGAATGGCATGGAATGGCATGGAATGGCATGGAATGGCATGGAATGGCATGGAATGGCATGGAATGGCATGGAATGGCATGGAATGGCATGGAATGGCATGGAATGGCATGGAATGGCATGGAATGGCATGGCACCGGCATGGCACCGGCATGGCACCGGCATGGCACCGGCATGGCACGGCATGGCACCGGCATGGCACGGCATGGCACCGGCATGGCACGGCATGGCACCGGCATGGCACGGCATGGCACCGGCATGGCACGGCATGGCACCGGCATGGCACGGCATGGCACCGGCATGGCACGGCATGGCACGGCATGGCACGGCATGGCACCGGCATGGCACGGCATGGCACGGCATGGCACCGGCATGGCACGGCATGGCACCGGCATGGCACGGCATGGCACCGGCATGGCACGGCATGGCACCGGCATGGCACGGCATGGCACGGCATGGCACGGCATGGCACCGGCATGGCACGGCATGGCACCGGCATGGCACGGCATGGCACCGGCATGGCACGGCATGGCACCGGCATGGCACCGGCATGGCACGGCATGGCACCGGCATGGCACGGCATGGCACCGGCATGGCACGGCATGGCACCGGCATGGCACGGCATGGCACCGGCATGGCACCGGCATTGCACGGCATGGCACCGGCATGGCACGGCATGGCACCGGCATGGCACGGCATGGCACCGGCATGGCACGGCATGGCACCGGCATGGCACGGCATGGCACGGCATGGCACGGCATGGCACGGCATGGCACCGGCATGGCACGGCATGGCACGGCATGGCACGGCATGGCACGGCATGGCACGGCATGGCACGGCATGGCACGGCATGGCACCGGCATGGCACGGCATGGCACGGCATGGCACGGCATGGCACGGCATGGCACGGCATTGAATGGCATGGAATGGCATGGAATGGCATGGAATGGCATGGAATGGAATGGAATGGCATGGAATGGCATGGAATGGCATGGAATGGCATGGAATGGCATGGAATGGCATGGAATGGCATGGAATGGCATGGAATGTCATGGAATGGCATGGAATGGCATGGAATACCATGGAATGGCATGGAATGGCATGGAATGGCATGGAATGGCATGGAATGGCATGGAATGGCATGGAATGGCATGGAATGGCATGGAATGGCATGGAATGGCATGGAATGACATGGAATGGCATGGCACCGGCATGGCACCGGCATGGCACGGCATGGCACGGCATGGCACGGCATGGCACCGGCATGGCACGGCATGGCACCGGCATGGCACCGGCATGGCACGGCATGGCACCGGCATGGCACGGCATGGCACCGCATTGAGTGGCATGGAATGGCATGGAATGGCATGGAATGGCATGGCACGGCATGGCACGGCATGGCACCGGCATGGCACGGCATGGCACCGGCATGGCACGGCATGGCACCGGCATGGCACGGCATGGCACCGGCATGGCACGGCATGGCACCGGCATGGCACGGCATGGCACCGGCATGGCACGGCATGGCACCGGCATGGCACGGCATGGCACCGGCATGGCACGGCATGGCACCGACATGGCACCGGCATGGCACCGGCATGGCACCGGCATGGCACGGCATGGCACGGCATGGCACCGGCATGGCACGGCATGGCACCGGCATGGCACCGGCATGGCACAGGCATGGCACCGGCATGGCACGGCATGGCACGGCATGGCACCGGCATGGCACGGCATGGCACCGGCATGGCACGGCATGGCACGGCATGGCACCGGCATGGCACGGCATGGCACGGCATGGCACCGGCATGGCACGGCATGGCACGGCATGGCACCGGCATGGCACGGCATGGCACGGCATGGCACCGGCATGGCACGGCATGGCACCGGCATGGCACGGCATGGCACGGCATGGCACGGCATGGCACGGCATGGCACGGCATGGCACGGCATGGCACGGCATGGAATGGCATGGAATGGCATGGAATGGCATGGAATGGCATGGAATGGCATGGAATGGCATGGAATGGCATGGAATGGCATGGAATGGCATGGAATGGCATGGAATGGCATGGAATGGCATGGAATGGCATGGAATGGCATGGAATGGCATGGAATGGCATGGAATGGCATGGAATGGCATGGAATGGCATGGAATGGCATGGAATGGCATGGAATGGCATGGAATGGCATGGAATGGCATGGCACCGGCATGGCACCGGCATGGCACGGCATGGCACGGCATGGCACCGGCATGGCACGGCATGGAATGGCATGGAATGGCATGGCACCGGCATGGCACCGGCATGGCACGGCATGGCACGGCATGGCACCGGCATGGCACGGCATGGCACCGGCATGGCACGGCATGGCACCGGCATGGCACGGCATGGCACCGCATTGAGTGGCATGGAATGGCATGGAATGGCATGGAATGGCATGGAATGGCATGGAATGGCATGGCACGGCATGGCACCGGCATGGCACGGCATGGCACCGGCATGGCACGGCATGGCACCGGCATGGCACGGCATGGCACCGGCATGGCACGGCATGGCACGGCATGGCACCGGCATGGCACGGCATGGCACCGGCATGGCACCGGCATTGCACGGCATGGCACCGGCATGGCACGGCATGGCACCGGCATGGCACGGCATGGCACCGGCATGGCACCGGCATGGCACGGCATGGCACCGGCATGGCACGGCATGGCACGGCATGGCACCGGCATGGCACGGCATGGCACCGGCATGGCACGGCATGGCACCGGCATGGCACGGCATGGCACCGGCATGGCACGGCATTGCACCGGCATGGCACCGGCATTGCACGGCATGGCACCGGCATGGCACGGCATGGCACCGGCATGGCACGGCATGGCACCGGCATGGCACGGCATGGCACCGGCATGGCACGGCATGGCACCGGCATGGCACCGGCATGGCACCGGCATGGCACCGGCATGGCACCGGCATGGCACCGGCATGGCACGGCATGGCACCGGCATGGCACGGCATGGCACCGGCATGGCACGGCATGGCACGGCATGGCACCGGCATGGCACGGCATGGCACCGGCATGGCACGGCATGGCACCGGCATGGCACGGCATGGCACGGCATGGCACGGCATGGCACCGGCATGGCACGGCATGGCACCGGCATGGCACGGCATTGAATGGCATGGAATGGCATGGAATGGCATGGAATGGCATGGAATGGCATGGAATGGCATGGAATGGCATGGAATGGCATGGAATGGCATGGAATGGCATGGAATGGCATGGAATGGCATGGAATGGCATGGAATGGCATGGCACCGGCATGGCACCGGCATGGCACGGCATGGCACGGCATGGCACCGGCATGGCACGGCATGGAATGGCATGGAATGGCATGGAATGACATGGAATGACATGGAATGGCATGGCACCGGCATGGCACCGGCATGGCACCGGCATGGCACGGCATGGCACGGCATGGCACGGCATGGCACGGCATGGCAACGGCATGGCACGGCATGGCACCGGCATGGCACGGCATGGCACCGGCATGGCACGGCATGGCACCGCATTGAGTGGCATGGAATGGCATGGAATGGCATGGAATGGCATGGAATGGCATGGCACGGCATGGCACCGGCATGGCACGGCATGGCACCGGCATGGCACGGCATGGCACCGGCATGGCACGGCATGGCACCGGCATGGCACGGCATGGCACCGGCATGGCACCGGCATGGCACCGGCATGGCACCGGCATGGCACCGGCATGGCACGGCATGGCACGGCATGGCACCGGCATGGCACGGCATGGCACGGCATGGCACCGGCATGGCACCGGCATGGCACGGCATGGCACCGGCATGGCACGGCATGGCACCGGCATGGCACCGGCATTGCACGGCATGGCACTGGCATGGCACGGCATGGCACCGGCATGGCACGGCATGGCACCGGCATGGCACGGCATGGCACCGGCATGGCACCGGCATGGCACGGCATGGCACCGGCATGGCACGGCATGGCACGGCATGGCACCGGCATGGCACGGCATGGCACCGGCATGGCACCGGCATTGCACGGCATGGCACCGGCATGGCACGGCATGGCACCGGCATGGCACGGCATGGCACCGGCATGGCACGGCATGGCACCGGCATGGCACCGGCATGGCACGGCATGGCACCGGCATGGCACGGCATGGCACCGGCATGGCACGGCATGGCACCGGCATGGCACGGCATGGCACCGGCATGGCACGGCATGGCACGGCATGGCACCGGCATGGCACCGGCATGGCACGGCATGGCACCGGCATGGCACGGCATGGAATGGCATGGAATGGCATGGAATGGCATGGAATGGCATGGAATGGCATGGAATGGCATGGAATGGCATGGAATGGCATGGCACCGGCATGGCACCGGCATGGCACGGCATGGCACGGCATGGCACGGCATGGCAACGGCATGGCACGGCATGGCACCGGCATGGCACGGCATGGCACGGCATGGCACCGGCATGGCACGGCATGGCACCGGCATGGCACCGGCATTGCACGGCATGGCACCGGCATGGCACGGCATGGCACCGGCATGGCACGGCATGGCACCGGCATGGCACGGCATGGCACCGGCATGGCACCGGCATGGCACGGCATGGCACCGGCATGGCACGGCATGGCACCGGCATGGCACGGCATGGCACCGGCATGGCACGGCATGGCACCGGCATGGCACCGGCATGGCACGGCATGGCACGGCATGGCACGGCATGGCACCGGCATGGCACGGCATGGCACCGGCATGGCACGGCATGGCACGGCATGGCACCGGCATGGCACGGCATGGCACGGCATGGCACCGGCATGGCACGGCATGGCACCGGCATGGCACCGGCATGGCACCGGCATAGCACGGCATGGCACCGGCATGGCACGGCATTGAATGGCATGGAATGGCATGGAATGGCATGGAATGGCATGGAATGGCATGGAATGGCATGGAATGGCATGGAATGGCATGGAATGGCATGGAATGGCATGGCACCGCATGGCACGGCATGGAATGGCATGGAATGGCATGGCACCGCATGGCACGGCATGGCACGGCATGGCACGGCATTGAATGGCATGGAATGGCATTGAATGGCATGGAATGGCATGGAATGGCATGGAATGGCATGGAATGGCATGGAATGGCATGGAATGGCATGGAATGGCATGGAATGGCATGGAATGGCATGGAATGGCATGGAATGGCATGGAATGGCATGGAATGGCATGGAATGGCATGGAATGGCATGGAATGGCATGGAATGGCATGGAAT
This sequence comes from Cryptus armator, assembly GCA_963971235.1. Classification (NCBI taxonomy): domain Eukaryota; kingdom Metazoa; phylum Arthropoda; class Insecta; order Hymenoptera; family Ichneumonidae; genus Cryptus; species Cryptus armator. The sequence continues at coordinate 44,042 of CAXARG010000299.1, read as the reverse complement.
GGCATGGAATGGCATGGAATGGCATGGCACCGGCATGGCACCGGCATGGCACGGCATGGCACGGCATGGCACCGGCATGGCACGGCATGGAATGGCATGGAATGGCATGGAATGACATGGAATGGCATGGCACCGGCATGGCACCGGCATGGCACGGCATGGCACGGCATGGCACGGCATGGCACCGGCATGGCACGGCATGGCACCGGCATGGCACGGCATGGCACCGGCATGGCACGGCATGGCACCGCATTGAGTGGCATGGAATGGCATGGAATGGCATGGAATGGCATGGAATGGCATGGCACGGCATGGCACCGGCATGGCACGGCATGGCACCGGCATGGCACGGCATGGCACCGGCATGGCACGGCATGGCACCGGCATGGCACGGCATGGCACGGCATGGCACCGGCATGGCACGGCATGGCACCGGCATGGCACCGGCATTGCACGGCATGGCACCGGCATGGCACGGCATGGCACCGGCATGGCACGGCATGGCACCGGCATGGCACGGCATGGCACCGGCATGGCACGGCATGGCACCGGCATGGCACCGGCATGGCACGGCATGGCACCGGCATGGCACGGCATGGCACGGCATGGCACCGGCATGGCACGGCATGGCACCGGCATGGCACGGCATGGCACCGGCATGGCACGGCATGGCACCGGCATGGCACGGCATGGCACCGGCATGGCACGGCATGGCACCGGCATGGCACCGGCATGGCACCGGCATTGCACGGCATGGCACCGGCATGGCACGGCATGGCACCGGCATGGCACGGCATGGCACCGGCATGGCACGGCATGGCACCGGCATGGCACGGCATGGCACGGCATGGCACGGCATGGCACCGGCATGGCACGGCATGGCACGGCATGGCACGGCATGGCACGGCATGGCACGGCATGGCACGGCATGGCACGGCATGGCACGGCATGGCACGGCATGGCACGGCATGGCACGGCATGGCACCGGCATGGCACGGCATGGCACGGCATGGCACGGCATGGCACGGCATGGCACGGCATTGAATGGCATGGAATGGCATGGAATGGCATGGAATGGCATGGAATGGCATGGAATGGCATGGAATGGCATGGAATGGCATGGAATGGCATGGAATGGCATGGAATGGCATGGAATGGCATGGAATGGCATGGAATGGCATGGAATGGCATGGAATGGCATGGAATGGCATGGAATGGCATGGAATGGCATGGAATGGCATGGAATGGCATGGAATGGCATGGAATGGCATGGAATGGCATGGAATGGCATGGAATGGCATGGAATGGCATGGAATGGCATGGAATGGCATGGAATGGCATGGAATGGCATGGAATGGCATGGAATGGCATGGAATGGCATGGAATGGCATGGAATGGCATGGAATGGCATGGAATGGCATGGAATGGCATGGAATGGCATGGAATGGCATGAAATGGCATGGAATGGCATGGAATGGCATGGAATGGCATGGAATGGCATGGAATGGCATGGAATGGCATGGAATGGCATGGAATGGCATGGAATGGCATGGAATGGCATGGAATGGCATGGCACGGCATTGAATGGCATGGAATGGCATTGAATGGCATGGAATGGCATGGAATGGCATGGAATGGCATGGAATGGCATGGCACGGCATGGCACGGCATGGCACCGGCATGGCACGGCATGGCACCGGCATGGCACCGGCATGGCACGGCATGGCACGGCATGGCACGGCATGGCACCGGCATGGCACGGCATGGCACCGGCATGGCACGGCATGGCACGGCATGGCACCGGCATGGCACGGCATGGCACCGGCATGGCACCGGCATGGCACCGGCATAGCACGGCATGGCACCGGCATGGCACGGCATTGAATGGCATGGAATGGCATGGAATGGCATGGAATGGCATGGAATGGCATGGAATGGCATGGAATGGCATGGAATGGCATGGAATGGCATGGAATGGCATGGAATGGCATGGAATGGCATGGCACCGCATGGCACGGCATGGAATGGCATGGAATGGCATGGCACCGCATGGCACGGCATGGCACGGCATGGCACGGCATTGAATGGCATGGAATGGCATTGAATGGCATGGAATGGCATGGAATGGCATGGAATGGCATGGAATGGCATGGAATGGCATGGAATGGCATGGAATGGCATGGAATGGCATGGAATGGCATGGAATGGCATGGAATGGCATGGAATGGCATGGAATGGCATGGAATGGCATGGAATGGCATGGAATGGCATGGAATGGCATGGAATGGCATGGAATGGCATGGAATGGCATGGAATGGCATGGCACCGGCATGGCACCGGCATGGCACGGCATGGCACGGCATGGCACCGGCATGGCACGGCATGGAATGGCATGGAATGGCATGGAATGACATGGAATGGCATGGCACCGGCATGGCACCGGCATGGCACGGCATGGCACGGCATGGCACGGCATGGCACCGGCATGGCACGGCATGGCACCGGCATGGCACGGCATGGCACCGGCATGGCACGGCATGGCACCGCATTGAGTGGCATGGAATGGCATGGAATGGCATGGAATGGCATGGAATGGCATGGCACGGCATGGCACCGGCATGGCACGGCATGGCACCGGCATGGCACGGCATGGCACCGGCATGGCACGGCATGGCACCGGCATGGCACGGCATGGCACGGCATGGCACCGGCATGGCACGGCATGGCACCGGCATGGCACCGGCATTGCACGGCATGGCACCGGCATGGCACGGCATGGCACCGGCATGGCACGGCATGGCACCGGCATGGCACGGCATGGCACCGGCATGGCACGGCATGGCACCGGCATGGCACGGCATGGCACCGGCATGGCACCGGCATGGCACGGCATGGCACCGGCATGGCACGGCATGGCACGGCATGGCACCGGCATGGCACGGCATGGCACCGGCATGGCACGGCATGGCACCGGCATGGCACGGCATGGCACCGGCATGGCACCGGCATGGCACCGGCATTGCACGGCATGGCACCGGCATGGCACGGCATGGCACTGGCATGGCACGGCATGGCACCGGCATGGCACGGCATGGCACGGCATGGCACGGCATGGCACGGCATGGCACGGCATGGCACGGCATGGCACGGCATGGCACGGCATGGCACGGCATGGCACCGGCATGGCACGGCATGGCACGGCATGGCACGGCATGGCACGGCATGGCACGGCATTGAATGGCATGGAATGGCATGGAATGGCATGGAATGGCATGGAATGGCATGGAATGGCATGGAATGGCATGGAATGGCATGGAATGGCATGGAATGGCATGGAATGGCATGGAATGGCATGGAATGGCATGGAATGGCATGGAATGGCATGGAATGGCATGGAATGGCATGGAATGGCATGGAATGGCATGGAATGGCATGGAATGGCATGGAATGGCATGGAATGGCATGGAATGGCATGGAATGGCATGGAATGGCATGGAATGGCATGGAATGGCATGGAATGGCATGGAATGGCATGGAATGGCATGGAATGGCATGGAATGGCATGGAATGGCATGGAATGGCATGGAATGGCATGGAATGGCATGGAATGGCATGGAATGGCATGGAATGGCATGGAATGGCATGGAATGGCATGGAATGGCATGGAATGGCATGGAATGGCATGGAATGGCATGGAATGGCATGGAATGGCATGGAATGGCATGGAATGGCATGGAATGGCATGGAATGGCATGGAATGGCATGGAATGGCATGGAATGGCATGGAATGGCATGGAATGGCATGGAATGGCATGGAATGGCATGGAATGGCATGGAATGGCATGGCACGGCATTGAATGGCATGGAATGGCATTGAATGGCATGGAATGGCATGGAATGGCATGGAATGGCATGGAATGGCATGGAATGGCATGGAATGGCATGGAATGGCATGGAATGGCATGGTATGGCATGGAATGGCATGGAATGGCATGGAATGGCATGGAATGGCATGGAATGGCATGGAATGGCATGGCACCGCATGGCACGGCATGGAATGGCATGGAATGGCATGGCACCGCATGGCACGGCATTGAATGGCATGGAATGGCATGGAATGGCATGGAATGGCATGGAATGGCATGGAATGGCATGGAATGGCATGGAATGGCATGGAATGGCATGGAATGGCATGGAATGGCATGGAATGGCATGGAATGGCATGGAATGGCATGGAATGGCATGGAATGGCATGGAATGGCATGGAATGGCATGGAATGGCATGGAATGGCATGGAATGGCATGGAATGGCATGGAATGGCATGGAATGGCATGGAATGGCATGGAATGGCATGGAATGGCATGGAATGGCATGGAATGGCATGGAATGGCATGGAATGGCATGGAATGGCATGGAATGGCATGGAATGGCATGGAATGGCATGGAATGGCATGGAATGGCATGGAATGGCATGGAATGGCATGGAACGGCATGGAATGGCATGGAATGGCATGGAATGGCATGGAATGGCATGGAATGGCATGGAATGGCATGGAATGGCATGGAATGGCATGGAATGGCATGGAATGGCATGGAATGGCATGGAATGGCATGGAATGGCATGGAATGGCATGGAATGGCATGGAATGGCATGGAATGGCATGGAATGGCATGGAATGGCATGGAATGGCATGGAATGGCATGGCACCGCATGGCACGGCATGGAATGGCATGGAATGGCATGGCACGGCATTGAATGGCATGGAATGGCATTGAATGGCATGGAACGGCATGGAATGGCATGGAATGGCATGGAATGGCATGGAATGGCATGGAATGGCATGGAATGGCATGGAATGGCATGGAATGGCATGGAATGGCATGGAATGGCATGGAATGGCATGGAATGGCATGGAATGGCATGGAATGGCATGGAATGGCATGGAATGGCATGGAATGGCATGGAATGGCATGGAATGGCATGGAATGGCATGGAATGGCATGGCACCGCATGGCACGGCATGGAATGGCATGGCACCGCATGGCACGGCATGGCACGGCATTGAATGGCATGGAATGGCATTGAATGGCATGGAATGGCATGGAATGGCATGGAATGGCATGGAATGGCATGGAATGGCATGGAATGGCATGGAATGGCATGGAATGGCATGGAATGGCATGGAATGGCATGGCACCGGCATGGCACCGGCATGGCACGGCATGGCACCGGCATGGCACGGCATGGCACGGCATGGCACCGGCATGGCACGGCATGGCACGGCATGGCACCGGCATGGCACCGGCATGGCACGGCATGGCACCGGCATGGCACCGGCATTGCACGGCATGGCACTGGCATGGCACGGCATGGCACCGGCATGGCACGGCATGGCACCGGCATGGCACCGGCATGGCACGGCATGGCACCGGCATGGCACGGCATGGCACCGGCATTGCACGGCATGGCACTGGCATGGCACGGCATGGCACCGGCATGGCACGGCATGGCACCGGCATGGCACGGCATGGCACCGGCATGGCACCGGCATGGCACGGCATGGCACCGGCATGGCACGGCATGGCACCGGCATGGCACGGCATGGCACCGGCATGGCACGGCATGGCACCGGCATGGCACGGCATGGCACCGGCATGGCACGGCATGGCACCGGCATGGCACGGCATGGCACGGCATGGCACGGCATTGAATGGCATGGAATGGCATGGAATGACATGGAATGGCATGGCACCGGCATGGCACCGGCATGGCACGGCATGGCACGGCATGGCACGGCATGGCACGGCATGGCAACGGCATGGCACGGCATGGCACCGGCATGGCACGGCATGGCACCGGCATGGCACGGCATGGCACCGCATTGAGTGGCATGGAATGGCATGGAATGGCATGGCACGGCATGGCACCGGCATGGCACGGCATGGCACCGGCATGGCACGGCATGGCACCGGCATGGCACGGCATGGCACGGCATGGCACGGCATGGCACCGGCATGGCACGGCATGGCACCGGCATGGCACGGCATGGCACGGCATGGCACCGGCATGGCACGGCATGGCACGGCATGGCACCGGCATGGCACCGGCATGGCACCGGCATGGCACGGCATGGCACGGCATGGCACCGGCATGGCACGGCATGGCACGGCATGGCACGGCATGGCACCGGCATGGCACGGCATGGCACGGCATGGCACCGGCATGGCACGGCATGGCACCGGCATGGCACGGCATGGCACGGCATGGCACGGCATGGCACGGCATGGCACGGCATGGCACGGCATGGCACGGCATGGAATGGCATGGAATGGCATGGAATGGCATGGAATGGCATGGAATGGCATGGAATGGCATGGAATGGCATGGAATGGCATGGAATGGCATGGAATGGCATGGAATGGCATGGAATGGCATGGAATGGCATGGAATGGCATGGCACCGGCATGGCACCGGCATGGCACGGCATGGCACGGCATGGCACCGGCATGGCACGGCATGGAATGGCATGGAATGGCATGGAATGACATGGAATGGCATGGCACCGGCATGGCACCGGCATGGCACCGGCATGGCACGGCATGGCACGGCATGGCACGGCATGGCACGGCATGGCAACGGCATGGCACGGCATGGCACCGGCATGGCACGGCATGGCACCGGCATGGCACGGCATGGCACCGCATTGAGTGGCATGGAATGGCATGGAATGGCATGGAATGGCATGGAATGGCATGGAATGGCATGGCACGGCATGGCACCGGCATGGCACGGCATGGCACCGGCATGGCACGGCATGGCACCGGCATGGCACGGCATGGCACGGCATGGCACCGGCATGGCACGGCATGGCACCGGCATGGCACGGCATGGCACGGCATGGCACCGGCATGGCACGGCATGGCACGGCATGGCACCGGCATGGCACGGCATGGAATGGCATGGAATGACATGGCACGGCATGGCACCGGCATGGCACGGCATGGCACGGCATGGCACCGGCATGGCACGGCATGGCACCGGCATGGCACGGCATGGCACGGCATGGCACGGCATGGCACCGGCATGGCACCGGCATGGCACGGCATGGCACGGCATGGAATGGCATGGAATGGCATGGAATGACATGGAATGGCATGGAATGGCATGGAATGGCATGGAATGACATGGAATGGCATGGAATGGCATGGAATGGCATGGAATGGCATGGAATGGCATGGAATGGCATGGAATGGCATGGAATGGCATGGAATGGCATGGAATGGCATGGAATGGCATGGAATGGCATGGAATGGCATGGAATGGCATGGAATGGCATGGAATGGCATGGAATGGCATGGAATGGCATGGAATGGCATGGAATGGCATGGAATGGCATGGAATGGCATGGAATGGCATGGAATGGCATGGAATGGCATGGAATGGCATGGAATGGCATGGAATGGCATGGAATGGCATGGAATGGCATGGAATGGCATGGAATGGCATGGAATGGCATGGAATGGCATGGAATGGCATGGAATGGCATGGAATGGCATGGAATGGCATGGAATGGCATGGAATGGCATGGAATGGCATGGAATGGCATGGAATGGCATGGAATGGCATGGAATGGCATGGAATGGCATGGAATGGCATGGAATGGCATGGAATGGCATGGAATGGCATGGAATGGCATGGAATGGCATGGAATGGCATGGAATGGCATGGCACCGCATGGCACGGCATGGAATGGCATGGCACGGCATTGAATGGCATGGAATGGCATTGAATGGCATGGAACGGCATGGAATGGCATGGAATGGCATGGAATGGCATGGAATGGCATGGAATGGCATGGAATGGCATGGAATGGCATGGAATGGCATGGAATGGCATGGAATGGCATGGAATGGCATGGAATGGCATGGCACCGCATGGCACGGCATGGAATGGCATGGAATGGCATGGCACCGCATGGCACGGCATGGCAACGGCATGGCACGGCATGGCACCGGCATGGCACGGCATGGCACCGGCATGGCACGGCATGGCACGGCATGGCACCGGCATGGCACGGCATGGCACCGGCATGGCACGGCATGGCACGGCATGGCACCGGCATGGCACGGCATGGCACGGCATGGCACCGGCATGGCACGGCATGGCAGCGGCATGGCACGGCATGGCACGGCATGGCACCGGCATGGCACGGCATGGCACGGCATGGCACGGCATGGCACCGGCATGGCACGGCATGGCACGGCATGGCACGGCATGGCACCGGCATGGCACCGGCATGGCACGGCATGGCACCGGCATGGCACGGCATGGCACGGCATGGCACCGGCATGGCACGGCATGGCACGGCATGGCACCGGCATGGCACCGGCATGGCACGGCATGGCACCGGCATGGCACCGGCATGGCACTGGCATGGCACGGCATGGCACCGGCATGGCACGGCATGGCACCGGCATGGCACGGCATGGCACCGGCATGGCACCGGCATGGCACGGCATGGCACCGGCATGGCACGGCATGGCACCGGCATGGCACGGCATGGCACCGGCATGGCACGGCATGGCACCGGCATGGCACGGCATGGCACCGGCATGGCACGGCATGGCACGGCATGGCACGGCATGGCACGGCATTGAATGGCATGGAATGGCATGGAATGGCATGGAATGGCATGGAATGGCATGGAATGGCATGGAATGGCATGGAATGGCATGGAATGGCATGGAATGGCATGGAATGGCATGGAATGGCATGGAATGGCATGGAATGGCATGGAATGGCATGGAATGGCATGGAATGGCATGGCACCGCATGGCACGGCATGGAATGGCATGGAATGGCATGGCACGGCATTGAATGGCATGGAATGGCATTGAATGGCATGGAACGGCATGGAATGGCATGGAATGGCATGGAATGGCATGGAATGGCATGGAATGGCATGGAATGGCATGGAATGGCATGGAATGGCATGGAATGGCATGGAATGGCATGGAATGGCATGGAATGGCATGGCACCGCATGGCACGGCATGGAATGGCATGGAATGGCATGGCACCGCATGGCACGGCATGGCAACGGCATGGCACGGCATGGCACCGGCATGGCACGGCATGGCACCGGCATGGCACGGCATGGCACGGCATGGCACCGGCATGGCACGGCATGGCACCGGCATGGCACGGCATGGCACGGCATGGCACCGGCATGGCACGGCATGGCACGGCATGGCACCGGCATGGCACGGCATGGCAGCGGCATGGCACGGCATGGCACGGCATGGCACCGGCATGGCACGGCATGGCACGGCATGGCACGGCATGGCACCGGCATGGCACGGCATGGCACGGCATGGCACGGCATGGCACCGGCATGGCACCGGCATGGCACGGCATGGCACCGGCATGGCACGGCATGGCACGGCATGGCACCGGCATGGCACGGCATGGCACGGCATGGCACCGGCATGGCACCGGCATGGCACGGCATGGCACCGGCATGGCACCGGCATGGCACTGGCATGGCACGGCATGGCACCGGCATGGCACGGCATGGCACCGGCATGGCACGGCATGGCACCGGCATGGCACCGGCATGGCACGGCATGGCACCGGCATGGCACGGCATGGCACCGGCATGGCACGGCATGGCACCGGCATGGCACGGCATGGCACCGGCATGGCACGGCATGGCACCGGCATGGCACGGCATGGCACGGCATGGCACGGCATGGCACGGCATTGAATGGCATGGAATGGCATGGAATGGCATGGAATGGCATGGAATGGCATGGAATGGCATGGAATGGCATGGAATGGCATGGAATGGCATGGAATGGCATGGAATGGCATGGAATGGCATGGAATGGCATGGAATGGCATGGAATGGCATGGAATGGCATGGAATGGCATGGAATGGCATGGAATGGCATGGAATGGCATGGAATGGCATGGAATGGCATGGAATGGCATGGAATGGCATGGAATGGCATGGAATGGCATGGAATGGCATGGAATGGCATGGAATGGCATGGAATGGCATGGAATGGCATGGAATGGCATGGAATGGCATGGAATGGCATGGAATGGCATGGAATGGCATGGAATGGCATGGAATGGCATGGAATGGCATGGAATGGCATGGAATGGCATGGAATGGCATGGAATGGCATGGAATGGCATGGAATGGCATGGAATGGCATGGAATGGCATGGCACGGCATGGCACGGCATGGAATGGCATGGAATGGCATGGAATGACATGGAATGGCATGGAATGGCATGGAATGGCATGGAATGGCATGGAATGGCATGGAATGGCATGGAATGGCATGGAATGGCATGGAATGGCATGGAATGGCATGGAATGGCATGGAATGGCATGGAATGGCATGGAATGGCATGGCACCGGCATGGCACCGGCATGGCACGGCATGGCACGGCATGGCACCGGCATGGCACGGCATGGAATGGCATGGAATGGCATGGAATGACATGGAATGGCATGGCACCGGCATGGCACCGGCATGGCACCGGCATGGCACGGCATGGCACGGCATGGCACGGCATGGCACGGCATGGCAACGGCATGGCACGGCATGGCACCGGCATGGCACGGCATGGCACGGCATGGCACCGCATTGAGTGGCATGGAATGGCATGGAATGGCATGGAATGGCATGGAATGGCATGGCACGGCATGGCACGGCATGGCACCGGCATGGCACGGCATGGCACGGCATGGCACCGGCATGGCACGGCATGGCACCGGCATGGCACGGCATGGCACGGCATGGCACGGCATGGCAACGGCATGGCACGGCATGGCACCGGCATGGCACGGCATGGCACGGCATGGCACCGGCATGGCACGGCATGGCACCGGCATGGCACGGCATGGCACGGCATGGCACCGGCATGGCACGGCATGGCACGGCATGGCACCGGCATGGCACGGCATGGCACCGGCATGGCACGGCATGGCACGGCATGGCACCGGCATGGCACGGCATGGCACGGCATGGCACGGCATGGCACCGGCATGGCACCGGCATGGCACGGCATGGCACCGGCATGGCACGGCATGGCACGGCATGGCACGGCATGGCACGGCATGGCACGGCATGGCACGGCATGGCACGGCATGGAATGGCATGGAATGGCATGGAATGGCATGGAATGGCATGGAATGGCATGGAATGGCATGGAATGGCATGGAATGGCATGGAATGGCATGGAATGGCATGGAATGGCATGGAATGGCATGGAATGGCATGGAATGGCATGGAATGGCATGGAATGGCATGGAATGGCATGGAATGGCATGGAATGGCATGGCACCGGCATGGCACCGGCATGGCACGGCATGGCACGGCATGGCACCGGCATGGCACGGCATGGCACGGCATGGCACCGGCATGGCACGGCATGGCACGGCATGGCACCGGCATGGCACGGCATGGAATGGCATGGAATGGCATGGAATGACATGGAATGACATGGAATGGCATGGCACCGGCATGGCACCGGCATGGCACCGGCATGGCACGGCATGGCACGGCATGGCACGGCATGGCACGGCATGGCAACGGCATGGCACGGCATGGCACCGGCATGGCACGGCATGGCACCGGCATGGCACGGCATGGCACCGCATTGAGTGGCATGGAATGGCATGGAATGGCATGGAATGGCATGGAATGGCATGGCACGGCATGGCACCGGCATGGCACGGCATGGAATGGCATGGAATGACATGGCACGGCATGGCACCGGCATGGCACGGCATGGCACGGCATGGCACCGGCATGGCACGGCATGGCACCGGCATGGCACGGCATGGCACGGCATGGCACGGCATGGCACCGGCATGGCACCGGCATGGCACGGCATGGCACGGCATGGAATGGCATGGAATGGCATGGAATGACATGGAATGGCATGGAATGGCATGGAATGGCATGGAATGACATGGAATGGCATGGAATGGCATGGAATGGCATGGAATGGCATGGAATGGCATGGAATGGCATGGAATGGCATGGAATGGCATGGAATGGCATGGAATGGCATGGAATGGCATGGAATGGCATGGAATGGCATGGAATGGCATGGAATGGCATGGAATGGCATGGAATGGCATGGAATGGCATGGAATGGCATGGAATGGCATGGAATGGCATGGAATGGCATGGAATGGCATGGAATGGCATGGAATGGCATGGAATGGCATGGAATGGCATGGAATGGCATGGAATGGCATGGAATGGCATGGAATGGCATGGAATGGCATGGAATGGCATGGAATGGCATGGAATGGCATGGAATGGCATGGAATGGCATGGAATGGCATGGAATGGCATGGAATGGCATGGAATGGCATGGAATGGCATGGAATGGCATGGAATGGCATGGCACCGCATGGCACGGCATGGAATGGCATGGCACCGCATGGCACGGCATGGCAACGGCATGGCACGGCATGGCACCGGCATGGCACGGCATGGCACCGGCATGGCACGGCATGGCACGGCATGGCACCGGCATGGCACGGCATGGCACCGGCATGGCACGGCATGGCACGGCATGGCACCGGCATGGCACGGCATGGCACGGCATGGCACCGGCATGGCACGGCATGGCACCGGCATGGCACGGCATGGCACGGCATGGCACCGGCATGGCACGGCATGGCACGGCATGGCACGGCATGGCACCGGCATGGCACGGCATGGCACGGCATGGCACCGGCATGGCACGGCATGGCACCGGCATGGCACGGCATGGCACCGGCATGGCACGGCATGGCACCGGCATGGCACGGCATGGCACGGCATGGCACGGCATTGAATGGCATGGAATGGCATGGAATGGCATGGAATGGCATGGAATGGCATGGAATGGCATGGAATGGCATGGAATGGCATGGAATGGCATGGAATGGCATGGAATGGCATGGAATGGCATGGAATGGCATGGAATGGCATGGAATGGCATGGAATGGCATGGAATGGCATGGAATGGCATGGAATGGCATGGAATGGCATGGAATGGCATGGAATGGCATGGAATGGCATGGAATGGCATGGAATGGCATGGCACGGCATGGCACGGCATGGAATGGCATGGAATGGCATGGAATGACATGGAATGGCATGGAATGGCATGGAATGGCATGGAATGGCATGGAATGGCATGGAATGGCATGGAATGGCATGGAATGGCATTGAATGGCATGGAATGGCATGGAATGGCATGGAATGGCATGGAATGGCATGGAATGGCATGGAATGGCATGGAATGGCATGGAATGGCATGGAATGGCATGGAATGGCATGGCACCGGCATGGCACCGGCATGGCACGGCATGGCACGGCATGGCACCGGCATGGCACGGCATGGAATGGCATGGAATGGCATGGAATGACATGGAATGGCATGGCACCGGCATGGCACCGGCATGGCACCGGCATGGCACGGCATGGCACGGCATGGCACGGCATGGCACGGCATGGCACGGCATGGCAACGGCATGGCACGGCATGGCACCGGCATGGCACGGCATGGCACCGGCATGGCACGGCATGGCACCGCATTGAGTGGCATGGAATGGCATGGAATGGCATGGAATGGCATGGAATGGCATGGCACGGCATGGCACGGCATGGCACCGGCATGGCACGGCATGGCACGGCATGGCACGGCATGGCACGGCATGGCACCGGCATGGCACGGCATGGCACCGGCATGGCACGGCATGGCACGGCATGGCACGGCATGGCACCGGCATGGCACGGCATGGCACGGCATGGCACCGGCATGGCACGGCATGGCACGGCATGGCACCGGCATGGCACGGCATGGCACCGGCATGGCACGGCATGGCACCGGCATGGCACCGGCATTGCACGGCATGGCACTGGCATGGCACGGCATGGCACCGGCATGGCACGGCATGGCACCGGCATGGCACGGCATGGCACCGGCATGGCACCGGCATGGCACGGCATGGCACCGGCATGGCACGGCATGGCACCGGCATGGCACGGCATGGCACCGGCATGGCACGGCATGGCACGGCATGGCACCGGCATGGCAGGGCATGGCACCGGCATGGCACCGGCATTGCACGGCATGGCACCGGCATGGCACGGCATGGCACCGGCATGGCACGGCATGGCACCGGCATGGCACGGCATGGCACCGGCATGGCACGGCATGGCACGGCATGGCACCGGCATGGCACCGGCATGGCACGGCATGGCACCGGCATGGCACGGCATGGCACGGCATGGCACCGGCATGGCACGGCATGGCACGGCATGGCACGGCATTGAATGGCATGGAATGGCATGGAATGGCATGGAATGGCATGGAATGGCATGGAATGGCATGGAATGGCATGGAATGGCATGGAATGGCATGGAATGGCATGGCACCGGCATGGCACGGCATGGAATGGCATGGAATGGCATGGAATGGCATGGAATGGCATGGAATGGCATGGAATGGCATGGAATGGCATGGAATGGCATGGAATGGCATGGAATGGCATGGAATGGCATGGAATGGCATGGAATGGCATGGAATGGCATGGAATGGCATGGAATGGCATGGAATGGCATGGAATGGCATGGAATGGCATGGAATGGCATGGAATGGCATGGAATGGCATGGAATGGCATGGAATGGCATGGAATGGCATGGAATGGCATGGAATGGCATGGAATGGCATGGAATGGCATGGAATGGCATGGAATGTCATGGAATGGCATGGAATGGCATGGAATGGCATGGAATGGCATGGAATGGCATGGAATGGCATGGAATGGCATGGAATGGCATGGAATGGCATGGAATGGCATGGCACCGCATGGCACGGCATGGAATGGCATGGAATGGCATGGCACGGCATTGAATGGCATGGAATGGCATTGAATGGCATGGAACGGCATGGAATGGCATGGAATGGCATGGAATGGCATGGAATGGCATGGAATGGCATGGAATGGCATGGAATGGCATGGAATGGCATGGAATGGCATGGAATGGCATGGAATGGCATGGAATGGCATGGAATGGCATGGAATGGCATGGAATGGCATGGAATGGCATGGAATGGCATGGCACCGCATGGCACGGCATGGAATGGCATGGAATGGCATGGCACCGCATGGCACGGCATGGCACGGCATTGAATGGCATGGAATGGCATTGAATGGCATGGAATGGCATGGAATGGCATGGAATGGCATGGAATGGCATGGAATGGCATGGAATGGCATGGAATGGCATGGAATGGCATGGAATGGCATGGAATGGCATGGAATGGCATGGAATGGCATGGAATGGCATGGAATGGCATGGAATGGCATGGAATGGCATGGAATGGCATGGAATGGCATGGCACCGGCATGGCACCGGCATGGCACGGCATGGCACCGGCATGGCACGGCATGGCACGGCATGGCACCGGCATGGCACGGCATGGCACGGCATGGCACCGGCATGGCACCGGCATGGCACGGCATGGCACCGGCATGGCACCGGCATTGCACGGCATGGCACTGGCATGGCACGGCATGGCACCGGCATGGCACGGCATGGCACCGGCATGGCACGGCATGGCACCGGCATGGCACCGGCATGGCACGGCATGGAATGGCATGGAATGGCATGGAATGGCATGGAATGGCATGGAATGGCATGGAATGGCATGGAATGGCATGGAATGGCATGGAATGGCATGGAATGGCATGGAATGGCATGGAATGGCATGGAATGGCATGGAATGTCATGGAATGGCATGGAATGGCATGGAATGGCATGGAATGGCATGGAATGGCATGGAATGGCATGGAATGGCATGGAATGGCATGGAATGGCATGGAATGGCATGGAATGGCATGGAATGGCATGGAATGGCATGGAATGGCATGGAATGGCATGGAATGGCATGGAATGGCATGGAATGGCATGGCACCGGCATGGCACGGCATGGCACGGCATGGCACCGGCATGGCACGGCATGGCACCGGCATGGCACGGCATGGAATGGCATGGAATGGCATGGAATGACATGGAATGGCATGGAATGACATGGAATGGCATGGCACCGGCATGGCACCGGCATGGCACGGCATGGCACGGCATGGCACGGCATGGCACGGCATGGCACCGGCATGGCACGGCATGGCACCGCATTGAGTGGCATGGAATGGCATGGAATGGCATGGAATGGCATGGAATGGCACGGCATGGCACGGCATGGAATGGCATGGAATGTCATGGAATGGCATGGAATGGCATGGAATGGCATGGAATGGCATGGAATGGCATGGAATGGCATGGAATGGCATGGAATGGCATGGAATGGCATGGAATGGCATGGAATGGCATGGAATGGCATGGAATGGCATGGAATGGCATGGAATGGCATGGAATGGCATGGAATGGCATGGAATGGCATGGAATGGCATGGAATGGCATGGAATGGCATGGAATGGCATGGAATGGCATGGAATGGCATGGAATGGCATGGAATGGCATGGAATGGCATGGAATGGCATGGAATGGCATGGAATGGCATGGAATGGCATGGAATGGCATGGAATGGCATGGAATGGCATGGCACCGCATGGCACGGCATGGAATGGCATGGAATGGCATGGCACGGCATTGAATGGCATGGAATGGCATTGAATGGCATGGAACGGCATGGAATGGCATGGAATGGCATGGAATGGCATGGAATGGCATGGAATGGCATGGAATGGCATGGAATGGCATGGAATGGCATGGAATGGCATGGAATGGCATGGAATGGCATGGAATGGCATGGAATGGCATGGAATGGCATGGAATGGCATGGAATGGCATGGAATGGCATGGAATGGCATGGAATGGCATGGAATGGCATGGAATGGCATGGAATGGCATGGCACCGCATGGCACGGCATGGAATGGCATGGAATGGCATGGCACCGCATGGCACGGCATGGCACGGCATTGAATGGCATGGAATGGCATTGAATGGCATGGAATGGCATGGAATGGCATGGAATGGCATGGAATGGCATGGAATGGCATGGAATGGCATGGAATGGCATGGAATGGCATGGAATGGCATGGAATGGCATGGAATGGCATGGAATGGCATGGAATGGCATGGAATGGCATGGAATGGCATGGAATGGCATGGAATGGCATGGAATGGCATGGCACCGGCATGGCACCGGCATGGCACGGCATGGCACCGGCATGGCACGGCATGGCACGGCATGGCACCGGCATGGCACGGCATGGCACGGCATGGCACCGGCATGGCACCGGCATGGCACGGCATGGCACCGGCATGGCACCGGCATTGCACGGCATGGCACTGGCATGGCACGGCATGGCACCGGCATGGCACGGCATGGCACCGGCATGGCACGGCATGGCACCGGCATGGCACCGGCATGGCACGGCATGGCACCGGCATGGCACGGCATGGCACCGGCATTGCACGGCATGGCACTGGCATGGCACGGCATGGCACCGGCATGGCACGGCATGGCACCGGCATGGCACGGCATGGCACCGGCATGGCACCGGCATGGCACGGCATGGCACCGGCATGGCACGGCATGGCACCGGCATGGCACGGCATGGCACCGGCATGGCACGGCATGGCACCGGCATGGCACGGCATGGCACCGGCATGGCACGGCATGGCACCGGCATGGCACGGCATGGCACGGCATGGCACGGCATTGAATGGCATGGAATGGCATGGAATGACATGGAATGGCATGGCACCGGCATGGCACCGGCATGGCACCGGCATGGCACGGCATGGCACGGCATGGCACGGCATGGCACGGCATGGCACGGCATGGCACGGCATGGCAACGGCATGGCACGGCATGGCACCGGCATGGCACGGCATGGCACCGCATTGAGTGGCATGGAATGGCATGGAATGGCATGGAATGGCATGGAATGGCATGGCACGGCATGGCACCGGCATGGCACGGCATGGCACCGGCATGGCACGGCATGGCACGGCATGGCACCGGCATGGCACGGCATGGCACCGGCATGGCACGGCATGGCACGGCATGGCACCGGCATGGCACGGCATGGCACGGCATGGCACCGGCATGGCACGGCATGGCACGGCATGGCACCGGCATGGCACGGCATGGCACGGCATGGCACGGCATGGCACCGGCATGGCACGGCATGGCACGGCATGGCACCGGCATGGCACGGCATGGCACCGGCATGGCACGGCATGGCACGGCATGGCACGGCATGGCACGGCATGGCACGGCATGGCACGGCATGGCACGGCATGGCACGGCATGGCACGGCATGGAATGGCATGGAATGGCATGGAATGGCATGGAATGGCATGGAATGGCATGGAATGGCATGGAATGGCATGGAATGGCATGGAATGGCATGGAATGGCATGGAATGGCATGGCACCGGCATGGCACCGGCATGGCACCGGCATGGCACGGCATGGCACGGCATGGCACCGCATTGAGTGGCATGGAATGGCATGGAATGGCATGGAATGGCATGGAATGGCATGGCACGGCATGGCACCGGCATGGCACGGCATGGCACCGGCATGGCACGGCATGGCACCGGCATGGCACGGCATGGCACCGGCATGGCACGGCATGGCACGGCATGGCACCGGCATGGCACGGCATGGCACCGGCATGGCACGGCATGGCACGGCATGGCACCGGCATGGCACGGCATGGCACGGCATGGCACCGGCATGGCACGGCATGGCACCGGCATGGCACGGCATGGCACGGCATGGCACCGGCATGGCACGGCATGGCACGGCATGGCACGGCATGGCACCGGCATGGCACGGCATGGCACGGCATGGCACCGGCATGGCACGGCATGGCACCGGCATGGCACGGCATGGCACCGGCATGGCACGGCATGGCACGGCATGGCACGGCATGGCACGGCATGGCACGGCATGGCACGGCATGGCACGGCATGGAATGGCATGGAATGGCATGGAATGGCATGGAATGGCATGGAATGGCATGGAATGGCATGGAATGGCATGGCACCGGCATGGCACCGGCATGGCACGGCATGGCACGGCATGGCACCGGCATGGCACGGCATGGAATGGCATGGAATGGCATGGAATGACATGGAATGGCATGGCACCGGCATGGCACGGCATGGCACGGCATGGCACGGCATGGCACGGCATGGCAACGGCATGGCACGGCATGGCACCGGCATGGCACGGCATGGCACCGGCATGGCACGGCATGGCACCGGCATGGCACGGCATGGCACCGGCATGGCACGGCATGGCACCGCATTGAGTGGCATGGAATGGCATGGAATGGCATGGAATGGCATGGAATGGCATGGAATGGCATGGCACGGCATGGCACCGGCATGGCACGGCATGGCACCGGCATGGCACGGCATGGCACCGGCATGGCACGGCATGGCACGGCATGGCACCGGCATGGCACGGCATGGCACCGGCATGGCACGGCATGGCACGGCATGGCACGGCATGGCACCGGCATGGCACGGCATGGCACGGCATGGCACCGGCATGGCACGGCATGGAATGGCATGGAATGGCATGGAATGACATGGCACGGCATGGCACCGGCATGGCACGGCATGGCACGGCATGGCACCGGCATGGCACGGCATGGCACCGGCATGGCACGGCATGGCACGGCATGGCACGGCATGGCACGGCATGGCACCGGCATGGCACGGCATGGCACGGCATGGCACGGCATGGAATGGCATGGAATGGCATGGAATGACATGGAATGGCATGGAATGGCATGGAATGGCATGGAATGACATGGAATGGCATGGAATGGCATGGAATGGCATGGAATGGCATGGAATGGCATGGAATGGCATGGAATGGCATGGAATGGCATGGAATGGCATGGAATGGCATGGAATGGCATGGAATGGCATGGAATGGCATGGAATGGCATGGAATGGCATGGAATGGCATGGAATGGCATGGAATGGCATGGAATGGCATGGAATGGCATGGAATGGCATGGAATGGCATGGAATGGCATGGAATGGCATGGAATGGCATGGAATAGCATGGAATGGCATGGAATGGCATGGAATGGCATGGAATGACATGGAATGGCATGGCACGGCATGGCACGGCATGGCACGGCATGGCACGGCATGGCACGGCATGGCACGGCATGGCACGGCATGGCACGGCATGGCACGGCATGGCACGGCATGGCACGGCATGGCACCGGCATGGCACGGCATGGCACCGGCATGGCACCGGCATGGCACGGCATGGCACGGCATGGCACCGGCATGGCACGGCATGGCACGGCATGGCACCGGCATGGCACGGCATGGCACCGGCATGGCACCGGCATGGCACCGGCATAGCACGGCATGGCACCGGCATGGCACGGCATGGCACCGGCATGGCACCGGCATGGCACGGCATGGCACCGGCATGGCACGGCATGGCACCGGCATGGCACGGCATGGCACCGGCATGGCACGGCATGGCACCGGCATGGCACGGCATGGCACCGGCATGGCACGGCATGGCACCGGCATGGCACGGCATTGAATGGCATGGAATGGCATGGAATGGCATGGAATGGCATGGAATGGCATGGAATGGCATGGAATGGCATGGCACGGCATGGCACGGCATGGCACCGGCATGGCACGGCATGGCACCGGCATGGCACGGCATGGCACGGCATGGCACCGGCATGGCACGGCATGGCACCGGCATGGCACGGCATGGCACCGGCATGGTACGGCATGGCACGGCATGGCACGGCATGGCACCGGCATGGCACGGCATGGCACCGGCATGGCACGGCATGGCACCGGCATGGCACCGGCATGGCACCGGCATGGCACGGCATGGCATCGGCATGGCACGGCATGGCACCGGCATGGCACGGCATGGCACCGGCATGGCACGGCATGGCACCGGCATGGCACCGGCATGGCACGGCATGGCACCGGCATGGCACGGCATGGCACGGCATGGCACGGCATGGCACGGCATGGCACGGCATGGCACGGCATGGCACCGGCATGGCACGGCATGGCACGGCATGGCACGGCATGGCACCGGCATGGCACGGCATGGCACGGCATGGCACCGGCATGGCACGGCATGGCACCGGCATGGCACGGCATGGCACGGCATGGCACGGCATGGCACGGCATGGCACGGCATGGCACGGCATGGAATGGCATGGAATGGCATGGAATGGCATGGAATGGCATGGAATGGCATGGAATGGCATGGAATGGCATGGAATGGCATGGAATGGCATGGAATGGCATGGAATGGCATGGAATGGCATGGAATGGCATGGAATGGCATGGAATGGCATGGAATGGCATGGCACCGGCATGGCACGGCATGGCACGGCATGGCACCGGCATGGCACGGCATGGAATGGCATGGAATGGCATGGAATGACATGGAATGGCATGGCACCGGCATGGCACGGCATGGCACGGCATGGCACGGCATGGCACGGCATGGCAACGGCATGGCACGGCATGGCACCGGCATGGCACGGCATGGCACCGGCATGGCACGGCATGGCACCGCATTGAGTGGCATGGAATGGCATGGAATGGCATGGAATGGCATGGAATGGCATGGCACGGCATGGCACCGGCATGGCACGGCATGGCACCGGCATGGCACGGCATGGCACCGGCATGGCACGGCATGGCACGGCATGGCACCGGCATGGCACGGCATGGCACCGGCATGGCACGGCATGGCACGGCATGGCACCGGCATGGCACGGCATGGCACGGCATGGCACCGGCATGGCACGGCATGGAATGGCATGGAATGGCATGGAATGACATGGCACGGCATGGCACCGGCATGGCACGGCATGGCACGGCATGGCACCGGCATGGCACCGGCATGGCACGGCATGGCACCGGCATGGCACCGGCATTGCACGGCATGGCACTGGCATGGCACGGCATGGCACCGGCATGGCACGGCATGGCACCGGCATGGCACGGCATGGCACGGCATGGCACCGGCATGGCACGGCATGGCACCGGCATGGCACGGCATGGCACCGGCATGGCACGGCATGGCACGGCATGGCACCGGCATGGCACCGGCATGGCACGGCATGGCACCGGCATGGCACGGCATGGCACCGGCATGGCACGGCATGGCACGGCATGGCACCGGCATGGCACGGCATGGCACGGCATGGCACCGGCATGGCACGGCATGGCACGGCATGGCACGGCATGGCACCGGCATGGGACGGCATGGCACCGGCATGGCACGGCATGGCACCGGCATGGCACGGCATGGCACCGGCATGGCACGGCATGGCACCGGCATGGCACGGCATGGCACCGGCATGGCACGGCATGGCACCGCATGGAATGGCATGGAATGGCATGGAATGGCATGGAATGGCATGGAATGGCATGGAATGGCATGGAATGGCATGGAATGGCATGGAATGGCATGGAATGGCATGGAATGGCATGGAATGGCATGGAATGGCATGGAATGGCATGGAATGGCATGGAATGGCATGGAATGGCATGGAATGGCATGGAATGGCATGGAATGGCATGGAATAGCATGGAATGGCATGGAATGGCATGGAATGGCATGGAATGACATGGAATGGCATGGCACGGCATGGCACGGCATGGCACGGCATGGCACGGCATGGCACGGCATGGCACGGCATGGCACCGGCATGGCACGGCATGGCACCGGCATGGCACGGCATGGCACCGGCATGGCACGGCATGGCACCGCATTGAGTGGCATGGAATGGCATGGAATGGCATGGAATGGCATGGCACGGCATGGCACGGCATGGCACCGGCATGGCACGGCATGGCACCGGCATGGCACGGCATGGCACCGGCATGGCACGGCATGGCACCGGCATGGCACGGCATGGCACCGGCATGGCACGGCATGGCACCGGCATGGCACGGCATGGCACCGGCATGGCACGGCATGGCACCGGCATGGCACGGCATGGCACCGACATGGCACCGGCATGGCACCGGCATGGCACCGGCATGGCACGGCATGGCACGGCATGGCACCGGCATGGCACGGCATGGCACCGGCATGGCACCGGCATGGCACAGGCATGGCACCGGCATGGCACGGCATGGCACGGCATGGCACCGGCATGGCACGGCATGGCACCGGCATGGCACGGCATGGCACGGCATGGCACGGCATGGCACCGGCATGGCACGGCATGGCACGGCATGGCACCGGCATGGCACGGCATGGCACGGCATGGCACCGGCATGGCACGGCATGGCACCGGCATGGCACGGCATGGCACGGCATGGCACGGCATGGCACGGCATGGCACGGCATGGCACGGCATGGCACGGCATGGAATGGCATGGAATGGCATGGAATGGCATGGAATGGCATGGAATGGCATGGAATGGCATGGAATGGCATGGAATGGCATGGAATGGCATGGAATGGCATGGAATGGCATGGAATGGCATGGAATGGCATGGAATGGCATGGAATGGCATGGAATGGCATGGAATGGCATGGAATGGCATGGAATGGCATGGAATGGCATGGAATGGCATGGAATGGCATGGAATGGCATGGAATGGCATGGAATGGCATGGAATGGCATGGAATGGCATGGAATGGCATGGAATGGCATGGAATGGCATGGAATGGCATGGAATGGCATGGAATGGCATGGAATGGCATGGAATGGCATGGCACCGGCATGGCACCGGCATGGCACGGCATGGCACGGCATGGCACCGGCATGGCACGGCATGGAATGGCATGGAATGGCATGGAATGACATGGAATGGCATGGCACCGGCATGGCACCGGCATGGCACGGCATGGCACGGCATGGCACGGCATGGCACCGGCATGGCACGGCATGGCACCGGCATGGCACGGCATGGCACCGGCATGGCACGGCATGGCACCGGCATGGCACGGCATGGCACCGCATTGAGTGGCATGGAATGGCATGGAATGGCATGGAATGGCATGGAATGGCATGGAATGGCATGGAATGGCATGGCACGGCATGGCACCGGCATGGCACGGCATGGCACCGGCATGGCACGGCATGGCACCGGCATGGCACGGCATGGCACCGGCATGGCACGGCATGGCACGGCATGGCACCGGCATGGCACGGCATGGCACCGGCATGGCACCGGCATTGCACGGCATGGCACCGGCATGGCACGGCATGGCACCGGCATGGCACGGCATGGCACCGGCATGGCACCGGCATGGCACGGCATGGCACGGCATGGCACCGGCATGGCACGGCATGGCACCGGCATGGCACGGCATGGCACCGGCATGGCACGGCATGGCACCGGCATGGCACGGCATTGCACCGGCATGGCACCGGCATTGCACGGCATGGCACCGGCATGGCACGGCATGGCACCGGCATGGCACGGCATGGCACCGGCATGGCACGGCATGGCACCGGCATGGCACGGCATGGCACCGGCATGGCACCGGCATGGCACCGGCATGGCACCGGCATGGCACGGCATGGCACCGGCATGGCACGGCATGGCACCGGCATGGCACGGCATGGCACGGCATGGCACCGGCATGGCACGGCATGGCACCGGCATGGCACGGCATGGCACCGGCATGGCACGGCATGGCACGGCATGGCACGGCATGGCACCGGCATGGCACGGCATGGCACCGGCATGGCACGGCATTGAATGGCATGGAATGGCATGGAATGGCATGGAATGGCATGGAATGGCATGGAATGGCATGGAATGGCATGGAATGGCATGGAATGGCATGGAATGGCATGGAATGGCATGGAATGGCATGGAATGGCATGGAATGGCATGGAATGGCATGGCACCGGCATGGCACCGGCATGGCACGGCATGGCACGGCATGGCACCGGCATGGTACGGCATGGAATGGCATGGAATGGCATGGAATGACATGGAATGACATGGAATGGCATGGCACCGGCATGGCACCGGCATGGCACCGGCATGGCACGGCATGGCACGGCATGGCACGGCATGGCACGGCATGGCAACGGCATGGCACGGCATGGCACCGGCATGGCACGGCATGGCACCGGCATGGCACGGCATGGCACCGCATTGAGTGGCATGGAATGGCATGGAATGGCATGGAATGGCATGGAATGGCATGGCACGGCATGGCACCGGCATGGCACGGCATGGCACCGGCATGGCACGGCATGGCACCGGCATGGCACGGCATGGCACCGGCATGGCACGGCATGGCACCGGCATGGCACGGCATGGCACCGGCATGGCACCGGCATGGCACCGGCATGGCACCGGCATGGCACCGGCATGGCACGGCATGGCACGGCATGGCACCGGCATGGCACGGCATGGCACGGCATGGCACCGGCATGGCACCGGCATGGCACGGCATGGCACCGGCATGGCACGGCATGGCACCGGCATGGCACCGGCATTGCACGGCATGGCACTGGCATGGCACGGCATGGCACCGGCATGGCACGGCATGGCACCGGCATGGCACGGCATGGCACCGGCATGGCACCGGCATGGCACGGCATGGCACCGGCATGGCACGGCATGGCACGGCATGGCACCGGCATGGCACGGCATGGCACCGGCATGGCACCGGCATTGCACGGCATGGCACCGGCATGGCACGGCATGGCACCGGCATGGCACGGCATGGCACCGGCATGGCACGGCATGGCACCGGCATGGCACCGGCATGGCACGGCATGGCACCGGCATGGCACGGCATGGCACCGGCATGGCACGGCATGGCACCGGCATGGCACGGCATGGCACCGGCATGGCACGGCATGGCACGGCATGGCACCGGCATGGCACCGGCATGGCACGGCATGGCACCGGCATGGCACGGCATGGAATGGCATGGAATGGCATGGAATGGCATGGAATGGCATGGAATGGCATGGAATGGCATGGAATGGCATGGAATGGCATGGCACCGGCATGGCACCGGCATGGCACGGCATGGCACGGCATGGCACGGCATGGCACCGGCATGGCATGGCACCGGCATGGCACGGCATGACACGGCATGGCACCGGCATGGCACGGCATGGAATGGCATGGAATGGCATGGAATGGCATGGAATGGCATGGAATGGCATGGAATGGCATGGAATGGCATGGAATGGCATGGAATGGCATGGAATGGCATGGAATGGCATGGCACCGGCATGGCACCGGCATGGCACGGCATGGCACGGCATGGCATGGCATGGCACCGGCATGGCATGGCACCGGCATGGCACGGCATGACACGGCATGGCACCGGCATGGCACGGCATGGAATGGCATGGAATGGCATGGAATGACATGGAATGGCATGGCACCGGCATGGCACCGGCATGGCACGGCATGGCACGGCATGGCACCGGCATGGCACGGCATGGCACGGCATGGCACCGGCATGGCACGGCATGGCACCGGCATGGCACGGCATGGCACCGCATTGAGTGGCATGGAATGGCATGGAATGGCATGGAATGGCATGGAATGGCATGGAATGGCATGGCACGGCATGGCACGGCATGGCACCGGCATGGCACGGCATGGCGCCGGCATGGCACGGCATGGCACCGGCATGGCACGGCATGGCACCGGCATGGCACGGCATGGCACCGGCATGGCACGGCATGGCACCGGCATGGCACGGCATGGCACCGGCATGGCACCGGCATGGCACCGGCATGGCACGGCATGGCACCGGCATGGCACGGCATGGCACCGGCATGGCACGGCATGGCACGGCATGGCACCGGCATGGCACGGCATGGCACCGGCATGGCACGGCATGGCACCGGCATGGCACGGCATGGCACCGGCATGGCACGGCATGGCACCGGCATGGCACGGCATGGCACGGCATGGCACCGCATTGAGTGGCATGGAATGGCATGGAATGGCATGGAATGGCATGGAATGGCATGGAATGGCATGGAATGGCATGGAATGGCATGGAATGGCATGGAATGGCATGGAATGGCATGGAATGGCATGGAATGGCATGGAATGGCATGGAATGGCATGGAATGGCACGGCATGGCACGGCATGGCACCGGCATGGCACGGCATGGCACCGGCATGGCACGGCATGGCACCGGCATGGCACGGCATGGCACGGCATGGCACGGCATGGCACCGGCATGGCACGGCATGGCACCGGCATGGCACGGCATTGAATGGCATGGAATGGCATGGAATGGCATGGAATGGCATGGAATGGCATGGAATGGCATGGAATGGCATGGAATGGCATGGAATGGCATGGAATGGCATGGAATGGCATGGAATGGCATGGAATGGCATGGAATGGCATGGAATGGCATGGAATGGCATGGAATGGCATGGAATGGCATGGAATGGCATGGAATGGCATGGAATGGCATGGAATGGCATGGAATGGCATGGAATGGCATGGAATGGCATGGAATGGCATGGAATGGCATGGAATGGCATGGAATGGCATGGAATGGCATGGAATGGCATGGAATGGCATGGAATGGCATGGAATGGCATGGAATGGCATGGAATGGCATGGAATGGCATGGAATGGCATGGAATGGCATGGAATGGCATGGAATGGCATGGAATGGCATGGAATGGCATGGAATGGCATGGAATGGCATGGAATGGCATGGAATGGCATGGAATGGCATGGAATGGCATGGAATGGCATGGAATGGCATGGAATGGCATGGAATGGCATGGAATGGCATGGAATGGCATGGAATGGCATGGAATGGCATGGAATGGCATGGAATGGCATGGAATGGCATGGAATGGCATGGAATGGCATGGAATGGCATGGAATGGCATGGAATGGCATGGAATGGCATGGAATGGCATGGAATGGCATGGAATGGCATGGAATGGCATGGAATGGCATGGAATGGCATGGAATGGCATGGAATGGCATGGCACCGGCAAGGCACCGGCATGGCACGGCATGGCACGGCATGGCACCGGCATGGCACGGCATGGAATGGCATGGAATGGCATGGAATGACATGGAATGGCATGGCACCGGCATGGCACCGGCATGGCACGGCATGGCACGGCATGGCACCGGCATGGCACGGCATGGCACGGCATGGCACCGGCATGGCACGGCATGGCACCGGCATGGCACGGCATGGCACCGCATTGAGTGGCATGGAATGGCATGGAATGGCATGGAATGGCATGGAATGGCATGGCACGGCATGGCACGGCATGGCACCGGCATGGCACGGCATGGCGCCGGCATGGCACGGCATGGCACCGGCATGGCACGGCATGGCACCGGCATGGCACGGCATGGCACCGGCATGGCACGGCATGGCACCGGCATGGCACGGCATGGCACCGGCATGGCACGGCATGGCACCGGCATGGCACGGCATGGCACCGGCATGGCACCGGCATGGCACCGGCATGGCACCGGCATGGCACGGCATGGCACCGGCATGGCACGGCATGGCACCGGCATGGCACGGCATGGCACGGCATGGCACCGGCATGGCACGGCATGGCACCGGCATGGCACGGCATGGCACCGGCATGGCACGGCATGGCACGGCATGGCACGGCATGGCACCGGCATGGCACGGCATGGCACCGGCATGGCACGGCATGGCACCGGCATGGCACGGCATTGAATGGCATGGAATGGCATGGAATGGCATGGAATGGCATGGAATGGCATGGAATGGCATGGAATGGCATGGAATGGCATGGAATGGCATGGAATGGCATGGAATGGCATGGAATGGCATGGAATGGCATGGAATGGCATGGAATGGCATGGAATGGCATGGAATGGCATGGAATGGCATGGAATGGCATGGAATGGCATGGAATGGCATGGAATGGCATGGAATGGCATGGAATGGCATGGAATGGCATGGAATGGCATGGAATGGCATGGAATGGCATGGAATGGCATGGAATGGCATGGAATGGCATGGCACCGGCATGGCACCGGCATGGCACCGGCATGGCACCGGCATGGCACGGCATGGCACCGGCATGGCACGGCATGGCACCGGCATGGCACGGCATGGCACCGGCATGGCACGGCATGGCACCGGCATGGCACGGCATGGCACGGCATGGCACCGGCATGGCACGGCATGGCACGGCATGGCACCGGCATGGCACGGCATGGCACCGGCATGGCACGGCATGGCACCGGCATGGCACGGCATGGCACCGGCATGGCACGGCATGGCACGGCATGGCACGGCATGGCACCGGCATGGCACGGCATGGCACCGGCATGGCACGGCATGGCACCGGCATGGCACGGCATGGCACCGGCATGGCACCGGCATGGCACGGCATGGCACCGGCATGGCACGGCATGGCACCGGCATGGCACGGCATGGCACCGGCATGGCACGGCATGGCACCGGCATGGCACGGCATGGCACCGGCATGGCACCGGCATTGCACGGCATGGCACCGGCATGGCACGGCATGGCACCGGCATGGCACGGCATGGCACCGGCATGGCACGGCATGGCACCGGCATGGCACGGCATGGCACGGCATGGCACGGCATGGCACGGCATGGCACCGGCATGGCACGGCATGGCACGGCATGGCACGGCATGGCACGGCATGGCACGGCATGGCACGGCATGGCACGGCATGGCACCGGCATGGCACGGCATGGCACGGCATGGCACGGCATGGCACGGCATGGCACGGCATTGAATGGCATGGAATGGCATGGAATGGCATGGAATGGCATGGAATGGAATGGAATGGCATGGAATGGCATGGAATGGCATGGAATGGCATGGAATGGCATGGAATGGCATGGAATGGCATGGAATGGCATGGAATGTCATGGAATGGCATGGAATGGCATGGAATACCATGGAATGGCATGGAATGGCATGGAATGGCATGGAATGGCATGGAATGGCATGGAATGGCATGGAATGGCATGGAATGGCATGGAATGGCATGGAATGGCATGGAATGGCATGGAATGGCATGGAATGACATGGAATGGCATGGCACCGGCATGGCACCGGCATGGCACGGCATGGCACGGCATGGCACGGCATGGCACCGGCATGGCACGGCATGGCACCGGCATGGCACGGCATGGCACCGGCATGGCACGGCATGGCACCGCATTGAGTGGCATGGAATGGCATGGAATGGCATGGAATGGCATGGCACGGCATGGCACGGCATGGCACCGGCATGGCACGGCATGGCACCGGCATGGCACGGCATGGCACCGGCATGGCACGGCATGGCACCGGCATGGCACGGCATGGCACCGGCATGGCACGGCATGGCACCGGCATGGCACGGCATGGCACCGGCATGGCACGGCATGGCACCGGCATGGCACGGCATGGCACCGGCATGGCACCGGCATGGCACCGGCATGGCACCGGCATGGCACGGCATGGCACGGCATGGCACCGGCATGGCACGGCATGGCACCGGCATGGCACCGGCATGGCACAGGCATGGCACCGGCATGGCACGGCATGGCACGGCATGGCACCGGCATGGCACGGCATGGCACCGGCATGGCACGGCATGGCACGGCATGGCACCGGCATGGCACGGCATGGCACGGCATGGCACCGGCATGGCACGGCATGGCACGGCATGGCACCGGCATGGCACGGCATGGCACGGCATGGCACCGGCATGGCACGGCATGGCACCGGCATGGCACGGCATGGCACGGCATGGCACGGCATGGCACGGCATGGCACGGCATGGCACGGCATGGAATGGCATGGAATGGCATGGAATGGCATGGAATGGCATGGAATGGCATGGAATGGCATGGAATGGCATGGAATGGCATGGAATGGCATGGAATGGCATGGAATGGCATGGAATGGCATGGAATGGCATGGAATGGCATGGAATGGCATGGAATGGCATGGAATGGCATGGAATGGCATGGAATGGCATGGAATGGCATGGAATGGCATGGAATGGCATGGAATGGCATGGAATGGCATGGAATGGCATGGAATGGCATGGAATGGCATGGAATGGCATGGCACCGGCATGGCACCGGCATGGCACGGCATGGCACGGCATGGCACCGGCATGGCACGGCATGGAATGGCATGGAATGGCATGGAATGACATGGAATGGCATGGCACCGGCATGGCACCGGCATGGCACGGCATGGCACGGCATGGCACGGCATGGCACCGGCATGGCACGGCATGGCACCGGCATGGCACGGCATGGCACCGGCATGGCACGGCATGGCACCGCATTGAGTGGCATGGAATGGCATGGAATGGCATGGAATGGCATGGAATGGCATGGAATGGCATGGAATGGCATGGCACGGCATGGCACCGGCATGGCACGGCATGGCACCGGCATGGCACGGCATGGCACCGGCATGGCACGGCATGGCACCGGCATGGCACGGCATGGCACGGCATGGCACCGGCATGGCACGGCATGGCACCGGCATGGCACCGGCATTGCACGGCATGGCACCGGCATGGCACGGCATGGCACCGGCATGGCACGGCATGGCACCGGCATGGCACCGGCATGGCACGGCATGGCACCGGCATGGCACGGCATGGCACGGCATGGCACCGGCATGGCACGGCATGGCACCGGCATGGCACGGCATGGCACCGGCATGGCACGGCATTGCACCGGCATGGCACCGGCATTGCACGGCATGGCACCGGCATGGCACGGCATGGCACCGGCATGGCACGGCATGGCACCGGCATGGCACGGCATGGCACCGGCATGGCACGGCATGGCACTGGCATGGCACGGCATGGCACCGGCATGGCACGGCATGGCACGGCATGGCACGGCATGGCACGGCATGGCACGGCATGGCACCGGCATGGCACGGCATGGCACGGCATGGCACGGCATGGCACGGCATTGAATGGCATGGAATGGCATGGAATGGCATGGAATGGCATGGAATGGCATGGAATGGCATGGAATGGCATGGAATGGCATGGAATGGCATGGAATGGCATGGAATGGCATGGAATGGCATGGAATGGCATGGAATGGCATGGAATGGCATGGAATGGCATGGAATGGCATGGAATGGCATGGAATGGCATGGAATGGCATGGAATGGCATGGAATGGCATGGAATGGCATGGAATGGCATGGAATGGCATGGAATGGCATGGAATGGCATGGAATGGCATGGAATGGCATGGAATGGCATGGAATGGCATGGAATGGCATGGAATGGCATGGAATGGCATGGAATGGCATGGAATGGCATGGAATGGCATGGAATGGCATGGAATGGCATGGAATGGCATGGAATGGCATGGAATGGCATGGAATGGCATGGAATGGCATGGAATGGCATGGAATGGCATGGAATGGCATGGAATGGCATGGAATGGCATGGAATGGCATGGAATGGCATGGAATGGCATGGCACCGCATGGCACGGCATGGAATGGCATGGAATGGCATGGAATGGCATGGCACGGCATTGAATGGCATGGAATGGCATTGAATGGCATGGAACGGCATGGAATGGCATGGAATGGCATGGAATGGCATGGAATGGCATGGAATGGCATGGAATGGCATGGAATGGCATGGAATGGCATGGAATGGCATGGAATGGCATGGAATGGCATGGAATGGCATGGAATGGCATGGAATGGCATGGAATGGCATGGAATGGCATGGAATGGCATGGAATGGCATGGAATGGCATGGAATGGCATGGAATGGCATGGCACCGCATGGCACGGCATGGAATGGCATGGCACCGCATGGCACGGCATGGCACGGCATTGAATGGCATGGAATGGCATTGAATGGCATTGAATGGCATGGAATGGCATGGAATGGCATGGAATGGCATGGAATGGCATGGAATGGCATGGAATGGCATGGAATGGCATGGAATGGCATGGAATGGCATGGAATGGCATGGAATGGCATGGAATGGCATGGAATGGCATGGAATGGCATGGAATGGCATGGAATGGCATGGAATGGCATGGAATGGCATGGAATGGCATGGAATGGCATGGAATGGCATGGAATGGCATGGAATGGCATGGAATGGCATGGAATGGCATGGCACCGGCATGGCACCGGCATGGCACGGCATGGCACGGCATGGCACCGGCATGGCACGGCATGGCACCGGCATGGCACGGCATGGCACCGGCATGGCACGGCATGGCACCGGCATGGCACGGCATGGCACCGGCATGGCACGGCATGGCACCGGCATGGCACGGCATGGCACCGCATTGAGTGGCATGGAATGGCATGGAATGGCATGGCACGGCATGGCACGGCATGGCACCGGCATGGCACGGCATGGCACCGGCATGGCACGGCATGGCACCGGCATGGCACGGCATGGCACCGGCATGGCACGGCATGGCACCGGCATGGCACGGCATGGCACCGGCATGGCACGGCATGGCACCGGCATGGCACGGCATGGCACCGGCATGGCACCGGCATGGCACCGGCATGGCACCGGCATGGCACCGGCATGGCACGGCATGGCACCGGCATGGCACGGCATGGCACCCGCATGGCACGGCATGGCACGGCATGGCACGGCATGGCACCGGCATGGCACGGCATGGCACCGGCATGGCACGGCATGGCACCGGCATGGCACGGCATGGCACCGGCATGGCACGGCATGGCACGGCATGGCACGGCATGGCACGGCATGTCACGGCATGGAATGGCATGGAATGGCATGGAATGGCATGGAATGGCATGGAATGGCATGGAATGGCATGGAATGGCATGGAATGGCATGGAATGGCATGGAATGGCATGGAATGGCATGGAATGGCATGGAATGGCATGGAATGGCATGGAATGGCATGGAATGGCATGGCACCGCATGGCACGGCATGGAATGGCATGGCACCGCATGGCACGGCATGGCAACGGCATGGCACGGCATGGCACCGGCATGGCACGGCATGGCACCGGCATGGCACGGCATGGCACCGGCATGGCACGGCATGGCACCGGCATGGCACGGCATGGCACCGGCATGGCACGGCATGGCACGGCATGGCACCGGCATGGCACGGCATGGCACGGCATGGCACCGGCATGGCACGGCATGGCACCGGCATGGCACGGCATGGCACGGCATGGCACCGGCATGGCACGGCATGGCACGGCATGGCACGGCATGGCACCGGCATGGCACGGCATGGCACGGCATGGCACCGGCATGGCACGGCATGGCACCGGCATGGCACGGCATGGCACCGGCATGGCACGGCATGGCACCGGCATGGCACGGCATGGCACGGCATGGCACGGCATTGAATGGCATGGAATGGCATGGAATGGCATGGAATGGCATGGAATGGCATGGAATGGCATGGAATGGCATGGAATGGCATGGAATGGCATGGAATGGCATGGAATGGCATGGAATGGCATGGAATGGCATGGAATGGCATGGAATGGCATGGAATGGCATGGAATGGCATGGAATGGCATGGAATGGCATGGAATGGCATGGAATGGCATGGAATGGCATGGAATGGCATGGAATGGCATGGCACGGCATGGCACGGCATGGAATGGCATGGAATGGCATGGAATGACATGGAATGGCATGGAATGGCATGGAATGGCATGGAATGGCATGGAATGGCATGGAATGGCATGGAATGGCATGGAATGGCATTGAATGGCATGGAATGGCATGGAATGGCATGGAATGGCATGGAATGGCATGGAATGGCATGGAATGGCATGGAATGGCATGGAATGGCATGGAATGGCATGGAATGGCATGGAATGGCATGGAATGGCATGGCACCGGCATGGCACCGGCATGGCACGGCATGGCACGGCATGGCACCGGCATGGCACGGCATGGAATGGCATGGAATGGCATGGAATGACATGGAATGGCATGGCACCGGCATGGCACCGGCATGGCACCGGCATGGCACGGCATGGCACGGCATGGCACGGCATGGCACGGCATGGCACGGCATGGCAACGGCATGGCACGGCATGGCACCGGCATGGCACGGCATGGCACCGGCATGGCACGGCATGGCACCGCATTGAGTGGCATGGAATGGCATGGAATGGCATGGAATGGCATGGAATGGCATGGCACGGCATGGCACGGCATGGCACCGGCATGGCACGGCATGGCACGGCATGGCACGGCATGGCACGGCATGGCACCGGCATGGCACGGCATGGCACCGGCATGGCACGGCATGGCACGGCATGGCACGGCATGGCAACGGCATGGCACGGCATGGCACCGGCATGGCACGGCATGGCACGGCATGGCACCGGCATGGCACGGCATGGCACCGGCATGGCACGGCATGGCACGGCATGGCACCGGCATGGCACGGCATGGCACGGCATGGCACCGGCATGGCACGGCATGGCACCGGCATGGCACGGCATGGCACGGCATGGCACCGGCATGGCACGGCATGGCACGGCATGGCACGGCATGGCACCGGCATGGCACGGCATGGCACGGCATGGCACCGGCATGGCACGGCATGGCACGGCATGGCACGGCATGGCACGGCATGGCACGGCATGGAATGGCATGGAATGGCATGGAATGGCATGGAATGGCATGGAATGGCATGGAATGGCATGGAATGGCATGGAATGGCATGGAATGGCATGGAATGGCATGGAATGGCATGGAATGGCATGGCACCGGCATGGCACCGGCATGGCACGGCATGGCACGGCATGGCACCGGCATGGCACGGCATGGAATGGCATGGAATGGCATGGAATGACATGGAATGACATGGAATGGCATGGCACCGGCATGGCACCGGCATGGCACCGGCATGGCACGGCATGGCACGGCATGGCACGGCATGGCACGGCATGGCAACGGCATGGCACGGCATGGCACCGGCATGGCACGGCATGGCACCGGCATGGCACGGCATGGCACCGCATTGAGTGGCATGGAATGGCATGGAATGGCATGGAATGGCATGGAATGGCATGGCACGGCATGGCACCGGCATGGCACGGCATGGCACCGGCATGGCACGGCATGGCACCGGCATGGCACGGCATGGCACGGCATGGCACCGGCATGGCACGGCATGGCACCGGCATGGCACGGCATGGCACGGCATGGCACCGGCATGGCACGGCATGGCACGGCATGGCACCGGCATGGCACGGCATGGCACCGGCATGGCACGGCATGGCACCGGCATGGCACGGCATGGCACCGGCATGGCACCGCATGGCACGGCATGGCACGGCATTGAATGGCATGGAATGGCATTGAATGGCATGGAATGGCATGGAATGGCATGGAATGGCATGGAATGGCATGGAATGGCATGGAATGGCATGGAATGGCATGGAATGGCAGGGAATGGCATGGAATGGCATGGAATGGCATGGAATGGCATGGCACCGGCATGGCACCGGCATGGCACGGCATGGCACCGGCATGGCACGGCATGGCACGGCATGGCACCGGCATGGCACGGCATGGCACGGCATGGCACCGGCATGGCACCGGCATTGCACGGCATGGCACCGGCATGGCACGGCATGGCACCGGCATGGCACGGCATGGCACCGGCATGGCACGGCATGGCACCGGCATGGCACCGGCATGGCACGGCATGGCACCGGCATGGCACGGCATGGCACCGGCATGGCACGGCATGGCACCGGCATGGCACGGCATGGCACGGCATGGCACCGGCATGGCACCGGCATGGCACGGCATGGCACCGGCATGGCACGGCATGGCACCGGCATGGCACGGCATGGCACGGCATGGCACCGGCATGGCACGGCATGGCACGGCATGGCACCGGCATGGCACGGCATGGCACGGCATGGCACCGGCATGGCACGGCATGGCACCGGCATGGCACGGCATGGCACCGGCATGGCACCGGCATTGCACGGCATGGCACTGGCATGGCACGGCATGGCACCGGCATGGCACGGCATGGCACCGGCATGGCACGGCATGGCACCGGCATGGCACCGGCATGGCACGGCATGGCACCGGCATGGCACGGCATGGCACCGGCATGGCACGGCATGGCACCGGCATGGCACGGCATGGCACGGCATGGCACCGGCATGGCACGGCATGGCACCGGCATGGCACCGGCATTGCACGGCATGGCACCGGCATGGCACGGCATGGCACCGGCATGGCACGGCATGGCACCGGCATGGCACGGCATGGCACGGCATGGCACCGGCATGGCACCGGCATGGCACGGCATGGCACCGGCATGGCACGGCATGGCACGGCATGGCACCGGCATGGCACGGCATGGCACGGCATGGCACGGCATTGAATGGCATGGAATGGCATGGAATGGCATGGAATGGCATGGAATGGCATGGAATGGCATGGAATGGCATGGAATGGCATGGAATGGCATGGAATGGCATGGAATGGCATGGAATGGCATGGCACCGGCATGGCACGGCATGGAATGGCATGGAATGGCATGGAATGGCATGGAATGGCATGGAATGGCATGGAATGGCATGGAATGGCATGGAATGGCATGGAATGGCATGGAATGGCATGGAATGGCATGGAATGGCATGGAATGGCATGGAATGGCATGGAATGGCATGGAATGGCATGGAATGGCATGGAATGGCATGGAATGGCATGGAATGGCATGGAATGGCATGGAATGGCATGGAATGGCATGGAATGGCATGGAATGGCATGGAATGGCATGGAATGGCATGGAATGGCATGGAATGGCATGGAATGGCATGGAATGGCATGGAATGTCATGGAATGGCATGGAATGGCATGGAATGGCATGGAATGGCATGGAATGGCATGGAATGGCATGGAATGGCATGGAATGGCATGGAATGGCATGGAATGGCATGGAATGGCATGGAATGGCATGGAATGGCATGGAATGGCATGGAATGGCATGGAATGGCATGGAATGGCATGGAATGGCATGGAATGGCATGGAATGGCATGGAATGGCATGGAATGGCATGGAATGGCATGGAATGGCATGGAATGGCATGGAATGGCATGGAATGGCATGGAATGGCATGGAATGGCATGGCACCGGCATGGAATGGCATGGCACCGGCATGGCACGGCATGGCACCGGCATGGCACGGCATGGCACCGGCATGGCACGGCATGGCACCGGCATGGCACGGCATGGCACGGCATGGCACCGGCATGGCACGGCATGGCACCGCATTGAGTGGCATGGAATGGCATGGAATGGCATGGAATGGCATGGAATGGCATGGAATGGCATGGAATGGCATGGCACGGCATGGCACCGGCATGGCACGGCATGGCACCGGCATGGCACGGCATGGCACCGGCATGGCACGGCATGGCACCGGCATGGCACGGCATGGCACCGGCATGGCACGGCATGGCACGGCATGGCACCGGCATGGCACCGGCATGGCACGGCATGGCACCGGCATGGCACGGCATGGCACCGGCATGGCACGGCATGGCACGGCATGGCACCGGCATGGCACGGCATGGCACGGCATGGCACCGGCATGGCACGGCATGGCATCGGCATCGCACGGCATGGCACCGGCATGGCACGGCATGGCACCGGCATGGCACGGCATGGCACGGCATTGAATGGCATGGAATGGCATGGAATGGCATGGAATGGCATGGAATGGCATGGAATGGCATGGAATGGCATGGAATGGCATGGAATGGCATGGAATGGCATGGAATGGCATGGAATGGCATGGAATGGCATGGAATGGCATGGAATGGCATGGAATGGCATGGAATGGCATGGAATGGCATGGAATGGCATGGAATGGCATGGAATGGCATGGAATGGCATGGAATGGCATGGAATGGCATGGAATGGCATGGAATGGCATGGAATGGCATGGAATGGCATGGAATGGCATGGAATGGCATGGAATGGCATGGAATGGCATGGAATGGCATGGAATGGCATGGAATGGCATGGAATGGCATGGAATGGCATGGAATGGCATGGAATGGCATGGAATGGCATGGAATGGCATGGCACCGGCATGGCACGGCATGGAATGGCATGGAATGGCATGGAATGGCATGGAATGGCATGGAATGGCATGGAATGGCATGGAATGGCATGGAATGGCATGGAATGGCATGGAATGGCATGGAATGGCATGGAATGGCATGGAATGTCATGGAATGGCATGGAATGGCATGGAATGGCATGGAATGGCATGGAATGGCATGGAATGGCATGGAATGGCATGGAATGGCATGGAATGGCATGGAATGGCATGGAATGGCATGGAATGGCATGGAATGGCATGGAATGGCATGGAATGGCATGGAATGGCATGGAATGGCATGGCACCGGCATGGCACGGCATGGCACGGCATGGCACCGGCATGGCACGGCATGGCACCGGCATGGCACGGCATGGAATGGCATGGAATGGCATGGAATGACATGGAATGGCATGGCACCGGCATGGCACCGGCATGGCACGGCATGGCACGGCATGGCACGGCATGGCACGGCATGGCACCGGCATGGCACGGCATGGCACCGCATTGAGTGGCATGGAATGGCATGGAATGGCATGGAATGGCATGGAATGGCATGGAATGGCATGGAATGGCACGGCATGGCACGGCATGGAATGGCATGGAATGTCATGGAATGGCATGGAATGGCATGAAATGGCATGGAATGGCATGGAATGGCATGGAATGGCATGGAATGGCATGGAATGGCATGGAATGGCATGGAATGGCATGGAATGGCATGGAATGGCATGGAATGGCATGGAATGGCATGGAATGGCATGGAATGGCATGGAATGGCATGGAATGGCATGGAATGGCATGGAATGGCATGGAATGGCATGGAATGGCATGGAATGGCATGGAATGGCATGGAATGGCATGGAATGGCATGGAATGGCATGGAATGGCATGGAATGGCATGGAATGGCATGGAATGGCATGGAATGGCATGGAATGGCATGGAATGGCATGGAATGGCATGGAATGGCATGGAATGGCATGGAATGGCATGGAATGGCATGGAATGGCATGGCACCGCATGGCACGGCATGGAATGGCATGGAATGGCATGGCACGGCATTGAATGGCATGGAATGGCATTGAATGGCATGGAACGGCATGGAATGGCATGGAATGGCATGGAATGGCATGGAATGGCATGGAATGGCATGGAATGGCATGGAATGGCATGGAATGGCATGGAATGGCATGGAATGGCATGGAATGGCATGGAATGGCATGGAATGGCATGGAATGGCATGGAATGGCATGGAATGGCATGGAATGGCATGGAATGGCATGGAATGGCATGGAATGGCATGGAATGGCATGGCACCGCATGGCACGGCATGGAATGGCATGGAATGGCATGGCACCGCATGGCACGGCATGGCACGGCATTGAATGGCATGGAATGGCATTGAATGGCATGGAATGGCATGGAATGGCATGGAATGGCATGGAATGGCATGGAATGGCATGGAATGGCATGGAATGGCATGGAATGGCATGGAATGGCATGGAATGGCATGGAATGGCATGGAATGGCATGGAATGGCATGGAATGGCATGGAATGGCATGGAATGGCATGGAATGGCATGGAATGGCATGGCACCGGCATGGCACCGGCATGGCACGGCATGGCACCGGCATGGCACGGCATGGCACGGCATGGCACCGGCATGGCACGGCATGGCACGGCATGGCACCGGCATGGCACCGGCATGGCACGGCATGGCACCGGCATGGCACCGGCATTGCACGGCATGGCACTGGCATGGCACGGCATGGCACCGGCATGGCACGGCATGGCACCGGCATGGCACGGCATGGCACCGGCATGGCACCGGCATGGCACGGCATGGAATGGCATGGAATGGCATGGAATGGCATGGAATGGCATGGAATGGCATGGAATGGCATGGAATGGCATGGAATGGCATGGAATGGCATGGAATGGCATGGAATGGCATGGAATGGCATGGAATGTCATGGAATGGCATGGAATGGCATGGAATGGCATGGAATGGCATGGAATGGCATGGAATGGCATGGAATGGCATGGAATGGCATGGAATGGCATGGAATGGCATGGAATGGCATGGAATGGCATGGAATGGCATGGAATGGCATGGAATGGCATGGAATGGCATGGAATGGCATGGAATGGCATGGCACCGGCATGGCACGGCATGGCACGGCATGGCACCGGCATGGCACGGCATGGCACCGGCATGGCACGGCATGGAATGGCATGGAATGGCATGGAATGACATGGAATGGCATGGAATGACATGGAATGGCATGGCACCGGCATGGCACCGGCATGGCACGGCATGGCACGGCATGGCACGGCATGGCACGGCATGGCACCGGCATGGCACGGCATGGCACCGCATTGAGTGGCATGGAATGGCATGGAATGGCATGGAATGGCATGGAATGGCACGGCATGGCACGGCATGGAATGGCATGGAATGTCATGGAATGGCATGGAATGGCATGGAATGGCATGGAATGGCATGGAATGGCATGGAATGGCATGGAATGGCATGGAATGGCATGGAATGGCATGGAATGGCATGGAATGGCATGGAATGGCATGGAATGGCATGGAATGGCATGGAATGGCATGGAATGGCATGGAATGGCATGGAATGGCATGGAATGGCATGGAATGGCATGGAATGGCATGGAATGGCATGGAATGGCATGGAATGGCATGGAATGGCATGGAATGGCATGGAATGGCATGGAATGGCATGGAATGGCATGGAATGGCATGGAATGGCATGGAATGGCATGGAATGGCATGGAATGGCATGGAATGGCATGGCACCGCATGGCACGGCATGGAATGGCATGGAATGGCATGGCACGGCATTGAATGGCATGGAATGGCATTGAATGGCATGGAACGGCATGGAATGGCATGGAATGGCATGGAATGGCATGGAATGGCATGGAATGGCATGGAATGGCATGGAATGGCATGGAATGGCATGGAATGGCATGGAATGGCATGGAATGGCATGGAATGGCATGGAATGGCATGGAATGGCATGGAATGGCATGGAATGGCATGGAATGGCATGGAATGGCATGGAATGGCATGGAATGGCATGGCACCGCATGGCACGGCATGGAATGGCATGGAATGGCATGGCACCGCATGGCACGGCATGGCACGGCATTGAATGGCATGGAATGGCATTGAATGGCATGGAATGGCATGGAATGGCATGGAATGGCATGGAATGGCATGGAATGGCATGGAATGGCATGGAATGGCATGGAATGGCATGGAATGGCATGGAATGGCATGGAATGGCATGGAATGGCATGGAATGGCATGGAATGGCATGGAATGGCATGGAATGGCATGGAATGGCATGGAATGGCATGGAATGGCATGGAATGGCATGGAATGGCATGGAATGGCATGGCACCGGCATGGCACCGGCATGGCACGGCATGGCACCGGCATGGCACGGCATGGCACGGCATGGCACCGGCATGGCACGGCATGGCACGGCATGGCACCGGCATGGCACCGGCATGGCACGGCATGGCACCGGCATGGCACCGGCATTGCACGGCATGGCACTGGCATGGCACGGCATGGCACCGGCATGGCACGGCATGGCACCGGCATGGCACGGCATGGCACCGGCATGGCACCGGCATGGCACGGCATGGCACCGGCATGGCACGGCATGGCACCGGCATTGCACGGCATGGCACTGGCATGGCACGGCATGGCACC
Organism: Cryptus armator; assembly: GCA_963971235.1. Lineage (NCBI taxonomy): Eukaryota > Metazoa > Arthropoda > Insecta > Hymenoptera > Ichneumonidae > Cryptus > Cryptus armator. Next base: position 1,096 of record CAXARG010000299.1, on the reverse strand, counting down.
GGCATGGCACGGCATGGCACCGGCATGGCACGGCATGGCACCGGCATGGCACCGGCATGGCACGGCATGGCACCGGCATGGCACGGCATGGCACCGGCATGGCACGGCATGGCACCGGCATGGCACGGCATGGCACCGGCATGGCACGGCATGGCACCGGCATGGCACGGCATGGCACCGGCATGGCACGGCATGGCACGGCATGGCACGGCATTGAATGGCATGGAATGGCATGGAATGACATGGAATGGCATGGCACCGGCATGGCACCGGCATGGCACCGGCATGGCACGGCATGGCACGGCATGGCACGGCATGGCACGGCATGGCAACGGCATGGCACGGCATGGCACCGGCATGGCACGGCATGGCACCGCATTGAGTGGCATGGAATGGCATGGAATGGCATGGAATGGCATGGAATGGCATGGCACGGCATGGCACCGGCATGGCACGGCATGGCACCGGCATGGCACGGCATGGCACGGCATGGCACCGGCATGGCACGGCATGGCACCGGCATGGCACGGCATGGCACGGCATGGCACCGGCATGGCACGGCATGGCACGGCATGGCACCGGCATGGCACGGCATGGCACGGCATGGCACCGGCATGGCACGGCATGGCACGGCATGGCACGGCATGGCACCGGCATGGCACGGCATGGCACGGCATGGCACCGGCATGGCACGGCATGGCACCGGCATGGCACGGCATGGCACGGCATGGCACGGCATGGCACGGCATGGCACGGCATGGCACGGCATGGCACGGCATGGCACGGCATGGCACGGCATGGAATGGCATGGAATGGCATGGAATGGCATGGAATGGCATGGAATGGCATGGAATGGCATGGAATGGCATGGAATGGCATGGAATGGCATGGAATGGCATGGAATGGCATGGCACCGGCATGGCACCGGCATGGCACCGGCATGGCACGGCATGGCACGGCATGGCACCGCATTGAGTGGCATGGAATGGCATGGAATGGCATGGAATGGCATGGAATGGCATGGCACGGCATGGCACCGGCATGGCACGGCATGGCACCGGCATGGCACGGCATGGCACCGGCATGGCACGGCATG